>MU727847.1:45095-127418 GCA_026770625.1 Nicotiana glauca | reverse complement strand
CAGTATACACTCGATATACACTCTGGATACAGAAGTATACACAGACAAAATTTAATTTTTGAGAGTTTCTTTTGAGAATTGAAGAGAGTTCAAAGCTAGAAAGAGAAAACAAAGAGAAATTCCAGAATATATTTTTCTTCTATTTTTACTGGTTTTTCTCCATATTGCTGGGATTTTCTGGATTGAGGTGTTGAAGCTACAGCTGGTTGTTACTGTTGCTGTTGCTGGATTTTTACCGCCCTGTTGATTTCCCATCTTCCCCTTCTTTTCAATACCAGGTACACATTCTAAAAACCATGTGTTGATGTAAGCTCGAATTGGAAGTTGAAGTTTTGAAATGAAATAGAAAAGCAAGTTGTTGATTAATATTTGTTGTTATTTTCCGTTTTATTAGTTTTGTCAAATTGTAGTTAGTTCTATAATTTGAAGAATAAATTTGTCATTTAGTCGGCTTGTGAGGGAACACCTTTTGTACTAATATAGAGTAGCCTTTTAAGCATGTAATTAATTAGGACTTTTTCTTTTCTTTTAGAGACAAACTAAATAGAAAAAATATAGTCACTTTAGGATTATCCTTTTAAATAAAAAAAATGCTACGAGACTCGCTAAATAAAAAATAAAATTGCGGGGCCCTTCAATAACAATGTTCACTTTTTCTTTAAAAAAAAATAACCAAACGCGGTAAATGATCTTTAAAATTGCACTATAGGATAATATGTATTAAAATCAGATATCAAGCCATTTATAACAGTTTAAGCGACCGTGCTAGAACCACGGGATCCGGGGGTGCCTAACACCTTCCCTCGGGTCAACAGAAGTCCTTACTTAGAATTTCTGGTTCGCAGACTTCATTTGGAAAGTCGAGAATTTCCTCGATTTGGGATTCAAGATAAACCGGTGACTTGGGACACCAAAAGCCAAACCTTTCCCAAGTGGCGACTCTGAAAAGAATAAATAATCTCATTTCGAATATTGTCACTTAAATTGAAAAAACTCCCTTATGCATTACCCTCGGGTAGGCGCGTAAAAAGGAGGTGTGACAATTAATATGAATCTTTTTAACAGATAAAAGGCTTGAAGAAGTTTGAAGAATCGTCCTTAAAGATAATTCCGAGCAAGTTGAATTAGCAGCTGGAATTGTTGCAGAACAATGAAAATCTATTTTATTTTTTTAGGAGTTGTCGTCATCTGTACAAACTACTCTCTTTAATTTTCTGTTTTCTTTAAGGAATTGAAAAAAAGGATCATACAGTTTGGATGTAATATATTATTGCTACTTTGATGCTTTAGTTCTTTATAATTAGAAAAGATATTTTATGTCAATACTGACTTCATTTCTTTGTATCATGTTGAATGTGTGTAATATATTTATTATTTTAAATCTCACATTAGCGGAAGAAAATTTGGTTTTTGAAAATTAGGTCGTTTAAAGTACATACAACTATAATTAACGAATGGTATTCCGGTCGCCAAACACTAATAACGACTGAAAATTTGTTACGGCTAGTGAAGTATTTAATGACTGGGACGATATTTAGCGAGGGAAAAATCCCCTCGCTAATGTTGATATAACGACTGGATTCCTTTCCATCGTTAAAAGAGTTTTTACAATGGTATAAAAATCCGGTCGTGTACCTTTAATGACGGAGGCACAAACGACCGGCGACGACCAGTTTTTACCCTATCGTAATTGACTGATAATGACCGGATTTGGAGTTTCAACGACCGTAATTCCCATCGTTAAAGACCTATTTTCCTGTAGTGTCTGGAGAAAGATACAAGCCAAGGATTACTCGAACATTAATCAGCTGAACAACACACCAGTGTAAATTTCTATCCTTGCTTTGCTACAAAATTCTGATGCACACAAGAACGCCCTGTTAAGGGGGCTGAGTAAAGCATATGTTCCAACAAACATCACCGGTGGAGAGATGTCTAACATGGTAGGACAAGTATTGGAAAGTCACAAGATCACTTTTCATGAAGATGAGCTGCCACCAGAAGGGTTGAGTCACAACAAGGCTTTGCACATAACCGTGCAATGTGAAGATTATTTTATCACCATAATCCTGAATGATAGAGGGTCCAGCCTAAACATTTGTCTATTGGTAACACTCAGGACATTGGGAAAGGGACTACACGAGATCAAGGACGGGGCCATCAATGTAAAAGCTTTCAACGGCTCCCAAAGGTCCACCATTGGAGAAATTAGTCTATGTTTACAAATGGGACCTACTTGGTTCGATGTGGATTTTCAAATAATAGATGTGTCGTCATCTTACAATCTATTGTTGGGATGACTATGGATTCGTGTTGTTGGGGCTATGGAATCAACACTACATCAGGCAGTAAAGTTTGAGTGGAATCACCAGGAGGTGATCATTCACGGTGACGGTAGCAATCCTATATACAGTCGCCAGACCATTCCGGCAATCGGAAGCAAAAGAAGGTTAGGTGGGGAGACCTATCATCACATCGAGCGAGTCAAGGCCGTTAACAAGGAAAAATGGTGGGACAACAAAATTGAAAGCATATTGAACTGGAGTGGATACGAACTTGGCAAGGGGCTTGGCAAGAACCTCCAAGAAATCACTAAGCCCATAAAACTCAAGAAGCATGCCACCACCTTCGGTCTGGGATATGAGTATACCTAGAAAGAATTCAACAAATGGTCGCCACTATAGGGCGGTCCTTACTATCCATTAGAGCATCCAATACCACGGTTGGAACAGACTTTCCAACCGGCTGAGGTTATCTATGGTTCAGAAGAAGAGGAAGCATTGGAAGCAGTGAGGAATTTGTTCATGGAAGATGATGATATGGATTATTGTGTCGTTCTCTATGAGGAGGGGGAGGAAGGCCCTTCCATACAAGCTGCGAATGGAGGAGCACACCTCAATAACTAGACCATCAAAACCACCAGAACCCTGAGAACCTCGGGGTAGCAAGGCTGAACAAGCATCGTGCACTATCTTTTAATTTTACTAGTTTTTCTTTCACATTTTAAATTTCCGCAATAAGATCTTCAATGTTAAAAAAAGTTATGGAATTTATCAAAGCATTTCAATTTTCCTTATAAATCAACACTCTTATTATTTTCTCTCATTACTTTACTTATATAGCATTACTATTACTTATCTTGATGAACCGACGAATGTAACATGCAATGAGACAATGCAACAAATAGATATAGATTCAGAGGAAGATGACATACCGAAGGAGATTGTTGAGAATTATGAAAACAGATCGAAGTCCAAACTGGATGAGACATAAATTGTTAATATGGGGGACGAAAAGAATGTCAAATAAACACGAATCAACGTTCACTTATCATCATCAGAAAAGAGAAAATACACAGAATTTCTAAAAGAATATGAGGATATATTCACCTGGTCGTATGACGACATGACGGGCCTGAGCACATCTATTATGGCTCACAAACTGCCAACCAATCCGACATGTCCGCCGGTAAAACAGAAGCTCAGAATGTTCAAGCTGGATATGAGTCTGAGAATCAAGGAAGAAGTCACCAAGCATGTCAAAGACAAAGTCCTCAGGGTAGTGGAATACCCAATATGGTTAGCCAATATTGTGCCAGTACCAAAGAAGGACAGGAAGGTTAGAGTCTGTATCGACTACCGGGATATCAACCGGGCCAGCCCGAAAGATGACTTCCCCTAGCCAAATATACACATTGTGATCGACAATTGTGCCAAGCATGAATTGCAATCATTTGTGGATTGTTTTTCCGGTTACCACCAGATTTGGATGGATGAAGAAGATGCTGAGAAAATGGCTTTCATTACTCCGTGGGGAATGTACAACTACAAGATGATGCCGTTTGTGTTAAAGAATGCAGGGGCCACCTATATGAGGGCCATGACTACCATTTTTCATGATATGATAAACAAAGAGATCAATACGTAGATGACATTATCATCAAGTCCAAGACGGCCACTGATCACATGGAGGATTTGAGGAAGGTTTTCAATAGATTGCGGAGGTACAACTTTAAACCGAATCCCGCAAAATGTGCATTTGGGGTTCCCGCTGGAAAATTGCTTGGGTTTATTATGAGTCGCCGAGGAATTGAGTTGGATCCATCAAACGTCAAAGCTATTCAAGAATTGCCACCGCCAAAGAAAAAGAAGGACGTGATGAGTTTCATGGGGAGACTCAACTGTTCATAGCACAGTTTACAATTATCTGTGAGCAAATATTTAAGATGATAAAGAAGGACGCCACTACTAAATAGACAGATGAATGTCAAAAAGTTTTCGACAGAATCAAGGAATACTTGTCAACACCACTAGTCTTAGTCCCGCCTGAGCCAAGTAGACCTCTACTGCTCTACATCACAGTGTTAGACGGTGCCTTTAGCTGCATCCTGGGGCAGCATGATGAAACGGAGAGGAAAGAGCAGGCCATTTACTATCTCCTCAAGAAGTTCACTTTGTATGAAGCCCGATATTCTTTGCTAGAATGCATGTGCTATGCTATGACTTGGGTGGCCCAGAAGATGAGGCTCTACTTCTGTGCCTACACTATATATCTCATATCAAGGATGGATCTTTTGAAGTACATCTTCCAGAAGCCTGTGCACGCTGACAAGCTAGCTAAGTGGAAAATCCTGTTGAGTGAATTCGATATTGTCTACGTGACTTAGAAAGGAATCAAGGAAGAAGAACTATATGATCAGCTTGCCAAAAACCCCGTAGACGGAGAATACGAACACCTGAAAATGTATTTCCCTGACGAAGAGGTATCATTCATAGGAGAAGACATTGCAGAATTCTATGATTGCTAGAGAATGTTTTTCGACGGAGCAGCAAATTTCAAAAGAGTTGGCATAGGAGCAGTCCTAGTATCAGAAACTAGTTAGCATTATTCGGTGTCCTCCAAACTCAGGTTCCCGTGCACCAACAATATGACCGAGTATGAAGCCTGCATCTTAGGGCTCAATATGGCCATCGATACGAACGTTCAAGAATTGCTAGTGATTGGAGATTCAGACTTACTCATACATCAAGTCCGAGAAGAATGGGCAACCAAGAACTCTAAGATAATCCCATATTTGCATCACGTACAGGAGTTGAGAATGAGGTTCACAAAGACAAAATTCCGTCATGTTCCCAGAATACAGAATGAATTTATCGATGCATTGGCTACCTTGTCGTCCATGATACAACGTCCAGGCAGAAACTTTATTGATCCTATTCCGGTGAAAATTTATAATTAGCTAGCTTACTGTGCCCATGTTGAGGGAGAAGCAAACAGAAAACCTTGGTTTTAGGATATCAAGGAATAATTGACAAAAAGAGAATACCAAGAACTTGCAAATCCTATTCAGAAATGTACACTTCGGAGGCTGTCCAACAATTTATTCCACAGCGGAGGAATCATGTATAGGAGGACTCCTAATTTGCGATTGCTAAGGTGTGTCGACACAAAGGAAGCATCTAGGCTACTAGAGGAAATTCACGCTGGGACCTGCAGTCCACATATGAATGGTTTTGTCTTAGCAAAGAAGATACTCTGAGCTTTTTACTTTTGGATGACTATGGAGAAAGACTGCATCCAGTATGTCTGGAAATGCCACTGCTGCCAGATACATGCAGACACGATAAAGGTACCTCCCAATGAGATTAATGCAACAAGCTCACCATGGCGCCACCTGGGGAATTTATGTCATTGGACCAATCGAGCCTGTTGCTTCCAACGGGCACAGATTTATCCTGGTAGCAATCGATTATATCACCAAATGGGTCGAAGCAGCATCTTACAGAGCAGTAACTAAGAAAGTCATGGCAGAATTTGTTCACGACCGTATTGTTTGTTGATTTGGGATTTCAGAATCAATCATCACTGATAACAGTTCCAACATCAACAAAAATTTGATGAGAGCCGTGTGTGAAACTTTCAAGATTAGACATAAGAATTCTACAACTTACAGGCCATAAATGAACGGAGCTGTAAAGGCTGCTAACAAGAACATCAAGAAGATATTGAGGAAAATGATAGAGAGGCACAAGCAATGGCACGAAAAGTTATCATTTGCTTTGTTGGGATGTTGCACCACAGTCTGCACATCAACTGGAGCAACCCCCTATATGCTGGTTTATGGTACAGAGGCAGTCATTCCCGCCAAGGTGGAAATTCCTTTCTTAAGGATCATACAGGAAACTGAGCTTGACGATGCAGAATGGGTGAAGAGTCATTATGAGAAACTAGCTCTTATAGATGAGAAAAGAATGAACGCTGTATGTTGTGGTCAGCTTTATCAGAACAGAATGTAAAGAGCCTTCAACAAAAGAGTCAAACTGAGACGATTCACACCAGGGCAGCTGATATTAAAAAAAATCCACATCAAGATGAAGCCAAAGGGAAATTCTCTCCCTACTGGCGAGGTCCATACATGGTTCACAGGGTTCTGATAGGAGGAGCCCTTATACTTGCCGAAATGGACGGAGAAGTCTAGCCGAAACCGATTAATTCTGATTCAGTCAAACACTATTATGTTTAATCTTTATGCTTTCCTATACGATATAATTTGAACTACATCTGACCTGATTCCCATTTAATAGGGGATATGTAGGAAACCTTATGGGTTCGATCACAATTTAATAAAAAATTCATTTCCCCCCGCAATTGGAAACTGGGGCAGAATTTTGAGAAGGACCCACAAAATTCCGAAGTAATTTCAGTAAATCAACGTAAGAAGTCGTCAGAAGCATCAACCCATTAAACTAGGGCAAAATTTTAAGGAGGACCCTCAAAATTTCATAGCAAGAGAGGTTGCAATATCTTGAGCCACGTCACAATCGTCAGTTTATCTAAAAGTTGTTCTTAAATATATACTTATGTCATATTTTAAAAATTCATGCATGTTTATTATCGAAATCGCTTTGTTTAACAACAGTACCCCAAGGATACCTACCGTATCACCGGATCAAAGCCGAACAGGTCAAGTAGAGCCAGCTAGGATGTGAAATAACCTCCCCCCCTACAAAACTCATGATTTTTCTTTGGATGCACACACTTGGATCGCGAAAGCATCTGACATACTATACCCTCACGAGGCAAATGTTTTCTAGGAATAAAACCCTCAGAATCATTGCACTTACCAACATTTTCTATCCACGCACGCCAGTGATATTCTCTATACCAGAATGTCCCTAGTAGTCACAATTATCACAACCTATTATCAGCTAAGAAACTCTATTACCATTTGCCATTTTATCTGCATTTTTTGCATTGCATAAGGCTACCATTCTGCCTTCCGAGACTAAAAGCTGTCTCCTTCTGCATTTTTTGCATTGCACAAGGCTACTATTTTACCTTTCGAGACTAAACGCTGCCTCCTTTTGCATTTTCTGCATTTCACAAGGCTACTATTCTTCCTTCCGAGACTAAACACTGTCTCCTTCTCCATTTTTTGCATTGTATAAGGCTACCATTCTGCCTTCCGAGAATAAACGCTTTCTCCTTCTGCATTTTCTGCATTGCACAAGGCTACCATTCTGCCTTCCAAGACTAAACGCTATCTCCTTCTGCATTGCAAAAGGCTACCATTCTGCCTTCCACGACTAAACATTGTCTCCTTCTGCATTTTTAGCATTGCATAAGGCTACCATTCTGCCTTCCGAGAAAAAATGCTGACTCCTTCTGCATTTTCTTCATTGCATAAGGCTACCAATTTGCCTTTCGAGACTAAACGTTGTCTCCTTCTGCATTTTTTGCATTGTATAAGGCTATCATTCTGCCTTCCGAGACTAAACACTACCTCCATCTGCATCTGCATGGCTGAAAGATCGCCACCTTATACACATTCTGTATCGCTGAAAGATCACCACCTTTGCATTCTGCATGGCTAAAAAATTGCCACCTTTACATTTTGCATGGTTAAAAGATTGCCACCTTATTTACATTTTGCATGGCTAAAAGATCGCCTCCTTTGCGTTCTTCATGGCTGCAAGATTGCCACCTTTACATTTTTCATGGCTGAAAGATCGCCACCTTATTTACATTTTGGCTGAAAGATCACTACCTTTTCATTTTGCATGGCTGAATGATCTCCACCGTATTTACATTCTGCATGGTTGCTTACATTTTTCATGGCTGAAAGATCGCCACCCTTACATTCTGCATGGCTGAAAGATCGCTACCCATTGTATCTCATGGGCTGAAAGATCGCCAAACACTGCATCTCATGGGCTGAAAGATTGCCAAATTATCTAAGGGCATCATTGTTCCGAGGCACCATTTGCATAGCCTGAGAACACCATGCCATGCCCTGAGGATCCCTTTAATCTTTTGCATATCATTATTCAAAGGCATAATGGTTCAGAGGCATCATTCTCATAGCCTGAGAGCATCATTTAATGGGCTACGAATCCTTTATTATTATGCACTTCATGGCCCAGGACGTCATGGACAGAGGACATCATCCTTACCGTCCAAAGACAACATTCATGGTCCGACAGGAATCTGCATCACATTTAAATTTACGCACAATATATGCTTGTATTGCTTATTTTTTGGTAAACAGCGAGCAACGACCATCTCGGCAGGAGCAATCCTGCTCCAGTTCTCTCAGCCCTATCAGACATTAACCATTCACCCCGTCCTAAATATCGCGTCCCTTCCTGAAAGGTCTCCATCGGCATATTCTGTCGACGGATCCTGAAATACATATGGCCTAATTCTTGTAAGACCAGGCATATGTAGGCAGCTCAGAAGCCAGGGCACAGACTAAGTCTCTTCAAACCGTTCCGCTCGGTCAAAATTGGCCATCAAATTTTACCCGACAACTCTTTCATCCTTCCCAGTTGAAAAGGGGCAACTGTTGATACCCAATTTTTTTCTGTATGTTTTAATATGCAAAATGGCATGTATACGCATACATAAGTATGTGCCAATGTTTTATTATTTTTTCCTAATTCTAAAAAGATTTTTTAAATCAATTTATTGCCTTAATTTATCAGAAAAACCCAATAATTATTATCAAGATTATAATTTTGGTAATTCATTTATTAGATTCTCATATTTATACTAAAATATAGCTAACATAATTTTTTGCATATTTTTACAAATTTATTTAGTATTTTTAAAGCTAAATTGCATTTAATTGCAATATTAGCCTCTTTGAAGGTTTAATTATGTTTATAATTATAGAATTGACTCTATTATTTTTAATTTTATTATTATGTATTACTAATCATTTTAGTACCTTTAATTTATTTTTAGAAACTATTCTGCTATTGTTTATAATATAAACAAGGGAATAGTGGCTATTTAAATACTAGCCATGTTTGTTTCAATTATAGCCCTAAGACAAACCCCAATTAAACCCAGCCTGAGGCCTAATTACCCTTACCCAAATCCTAATCTACCCGACCTATGACCCAAAATAGATAACCCACCCGGATTCCCTTTAATTCCAGCCGTTGATCGCCTAGATCAACGGCTCACAGCAGCCCTTTCCATTTTAATTTCCAATTACCCCCTAACCCTAGTCATTTCCCATCAGTACCCACCCTTGAATCCTCCCGCCTTCTCCTTAAATCTCTCTCAAACCTAGCCTCCGCTTCTAATCACCACCCCAAAATCGCCCGAATCCATGGCTTCCAAAGCCATTAAAGGCCTTTACCTGCCTCCTATAACTCCTACATGCTCGATTATTGTGGTTTCAAGACCAAACCTTGAGGACCAAACTGATGTTCCAAACGTCAATACCACACAAGAGGGGGGTGATTTGTATGGTACCCAATTTTCGATCTAGAAGAACCTGGTTCTTCTAGGTGTTCTAACTACTAATGTTTGCGAAATTAAAATATAGAAAATAAAAGAACACAAATATTTTTACGTGGAAAACACCTGGCTCAAAAGGTGAAAAAATCACGACCTACTACTCAGTAGGATTTTCCCAAACATCCACTAAACTCAATGAGCAAAAACAACATTTACAAAACTCTTGTAAACCTAAGGATTAACTCTAATCCCAGTGTGGCACACAACCTCAACTTTTGCGACACTTTCAAGTTAACTCTAACTTGAATACTCAAAGTACCTAATACAATTGCTTCTATGAAAGCTGGAAAGGTACAAGTTTTAAATCACCTACTACAATTGAACTAGAATAAGAATAAACACAATGGAACTGGTTCTTCTATCTTGTTCAAGTAGCTGCAGGTGTGCACACTCAATCTCATATGAATTGCTTGCAAAATATCCTTGCTCTTTTGCTCTTAATTTTGCTTCACTTCAGCGTTTGTGCATGCCTGTAAAAGAGAACAACTCAGTTATTTATTAGATTAGTAATTAGAGTTGGATTGTGACTCAATTTCTTATCCTTCATTGAGTTTGAGTTCTAGACTAATCCAAACTCCAACCCCTATCCGGATGTGTGCTCTTTTCATAAGGAGACATCTTCTCCTTATCCCATATGCAATTTTTTCGATAAAATCAGAAGATATTACTGCTTGATCCCAAGGACTTATCTTCTTCACGTGCCTCTCATGTGCGTGGGCCATAACAACTGTGTCTCCAAAGATGAACCTGGTCCATCACTGAGTTCATTTGTCATTCTTCAACACTTCAACTGATCTTGGGCCAGCAAATTCCCCCTTTTTGATGATGACAAACTCTGTGCTTTTACTGATCAGAGAACCTGTGGAACTCAGCTAAAATATTATCACTTGAAATATTTAACATATCATTAACGGCCAGATTTAATTAGGTCATAAACATCACTTTCAAAAAATAGACACACGATTTCTTTTTAAGCACAATATCATCTTCCCCCTTTTGGCATCATCAAAAAGTTGCATGAACATATGAATCCCAGAATATTAATCATTACTCATGGCCATTGGGGCAACTGCAAGTGAAATCATGCTTTAATTAATAAAAAATCAACTTGACAAATATAACAATTAAGAGTAGAATCATCATAAAACAAGAGAAGTGCAAATTGTCATTGATAAGGCAGTGCTTCTACAAGACAGTCCATAAAAAGAAAGAACAAAAACAACCAACCATGAGCAAAAATCAAGAAAAATCCCTAATCTGGGTCACTGGGGGTAACTGAACTGGTTCAGAACTAGGACAAAGAGGGCTAAGGCTTTGAAGAACTACAGGGTTGGGATTGGAGTAAGTTGAGCATTGATTGTAGCTTGCCTTCACTCTTTTCCTTTCTTTTTCTAGTTCTGCTTTCAGCCCATTCCTTTCTTCTTCAGACTCAGCCACACAAGCATGAAGCTTAGCAATATCAGTATCTTTGGTCCCACATTCTTGAACCAAAGCCCGAACCTTGCTATTCACTAGAGTCTTCAGTGATGAACCAGGTTCAACAGGGGCTACACTTAGCAGATAGTCACAGGCCTGGAGAGTCTTGATTCCAAAGTGTTCCTTACTGGAGGCCATTTCACATTTATTTAAAGGAACATTCAGCCTATCAAGTACAGTTGTTAGAATGAATCCATAAGGAGTAGCATGAGCATTTGAACCATTGATGACTCTGTTCAGCAGTTTAACTATGAAAGCAGGCCAATTAATCAGCTTACCCCTCACAAGACACTCCATGAGAACCAAGTCCTTGTAATTTGCAGTGTGCCTCCTCTCCTGTCTAGGCAGCAAACACTTGTTCACAAACTCAAAGAGCACTTTATGCTCTGGCTTCATTTCACTGTTTTGAACAAATCTTGCCTTAGGCACCTCTTTAGCATCCTTTGTATCACAGAAGTTCCTAGTGATTTGGAGTGCGGTGGGCAGAGCATATAGAGAAGGCCACCTTTGCCTGTTGTAATCATCATAGCCCTCACTTAGAATGTCTAGAATCCTTCCCAATTCAGGTGCATCAAACTTCATCTTCACACCTTTCACGACACTGGTTACTAGCCCATTTTCCATAGAGCCATTTGCCATGAATTCAATCAGCTCTCTTCTGATTAGTCTTCCATCTATCAGAAGGACCATGTCCTTCCACCCCTGTGCAGCTAAAGCGTCCACCAACCTAAGCATGCCTAGCTCCTCCAGGTCTTTCAGCAACCTTCCCTTCAATATCTTCATCCTGCTAAAAATAACAAAACGATCTTGCTCTTGTTCAGACTCCTCCTCTTCTTCTTCTCCACTCCACTCTTCATCTTCTTCTTCAGTAATTTTCACTTGTTTTCCCTTTACCGTAGATCAAGTTCTTTTAGCTAAAGAAGGTTCAGCAGGTACAGATTTTGAAGACTTCTTTGAAGGAGTCTTGGTTCTTTTTTGTTTGATATTGGGAACCTCTACAGTTGTACCTCTCTCTTGATGGACCATTTCCATCTCCTCCTCCTCTTCTTCAGCAGCCTCCGAGCTTTCCACTACCTTTTCTTTTCCATTTTCCTTCCTCTTTTTCTTACTCTTCTCTAATGCTTCCTATAATTCTGCTTTGCTTTGCCTTACTTTTCTCCTTGTAGTTCTTCCCTTAGGCACAGAAGTAGCAGCAATCCTGGGAGATGTTACTTTGCTTTTCTTTGAGGGTTTAGAAGCAACTGGGGTATTTATGAAGACGCCTTGCGCTTCTTTGGGTCATAACTGCCCCCCACATTCTTTAGAATATCTGCTATATTCTCCTCCACAGAAGAACCATTTTCTTCTTATTGCTTACTCATTTGAACAAGTCCTTGAGCAATCTCTCCTGATACGCTTCCCCCTGACTTTAAGCCACCTTCTTCTCCACCACCACATATAGCAAGAACCTCCCCTTTCTTTTTCTTTCTCCTCCTACTAGATTTAGCCCCTTCATCATTTTCCACAGAACCCACCAACACAAACCTACTATCTTCATTCTCTACTACATCAGAAAATACAAAATAGGTGTTTACCTCACTTGGGGTTTCTTGAATCTTGTCATTGTCAGAAGACCCAGGTTCTTTCCTTCACCAGCAGAGATGAACTTTTCAGACTCAGAGCTTGAGTCAGATTCTTTAGCTGAAACTTCTTTCCTTTGACTAGCCTTTAATTTTTCATTCAAAGCTTTTCTGAGAGAGCCGGATGCTACAGTTTTTTTGGCTAACATCTTTTGCCAGCAAAATCTAGGTTTTAGGGTATCAACTGGAGGTGTTGATGATGAAGTATTAGGGGAAACAAGTTTGGAAGTTCCAGAATTATCTTGAGGATTAGTCATGGCGGAGAATTTCTAGAAATCTTTTGGGAATTTTGAAGAAGAAAGGGGTTTATCAGAAGTATTGGAGAAGTGAATGACGGTTATGAGTGATGAGAGAAGGTGTGGAGTGTATTTAAAGAGGGATCATGATTAAGCCTGTAACGGTAACCTTTTCAGTAGTCAATTAGGAGTCTAATCAAATTAGAATTCCGATCTCTTTAGAGATTAATGAGTGATGCTAGTTTTTAGGAAAAAATCCCGTTTTAGTTAGAATCCTAGGATAATGAAACTGGTTCAATGCTCAACGGATAAAATTTTTGAAAGTTTGGTGTAATTAGGACTTCTGCTCATGATTGGTAATTTTATCTTTCTAATTGTGCAAAGTATAGAAACATACCTGAACTTTCTTATGAGTATACACTGATGAACCAGGTTCTTCAAGTAAAACTTCTCTTGATCATGCCTCAAATGTCAGAATAAAAAACTTTGTAAGAGATTAAAGATTCATATAAACACATGTCACGGGAGTATACTAATTAAAGTATGAGACTGAGTAAGAATTAGTTTAGATATTTACATTGAATTAAGAACTCCTAACCAAAAAAATTCATTTTTTTTTCATTTTTCATTTTTTTTTCATTGTGCATTCTGAACTGGACCTTTTAGCTGATCTTAATCATCCCTAGTTCCAACCTGTTACTTTCAAAGTTTTCTCTACTCAGTGCTTTAGTGAAGATGTCAGCTATTTGTTTATCAGTAGCACAAAATTCTATGGAGATTAACCCTTTCTCATAGTTATCTCTTAAGAAGTGGTGTCTAACATCTATGTGCTTGGTCCTTTTATGATGAACAGGGTTCTTTGTCATACCTATAGCACTAGTGTTATCACAAAATATTGGAATACACCCCACTTCAATTTCAAAGCCTACCGGTTGTTGTTTGATCCATAGCAATTGAGCACAACAAGAGGTTGCAACAACATATCCAGCTTCAGCAGTAGACAGGGCTACTGAATATTGCTTTTTGGCAGCCCATGACACTAGGCATGACCCCAGGAAATGTGCCATACCCGATGTACTCTTCCTGTCCACCAAGAAACCTTCATAATCACCATCAGCATATCCTACCAGATCAATATTACTACTTTTGGGATACCAAAGACACAAATCTGTGGTGCCTTTTAGATATCTCAGTATCCTCTTGACAGCAGTCAAGTGTGAGTCCTTTGGATTTTCCTGGAAACGAGCACAAAGCCTTTCACTGAAAACAATGTCAGGTCTGCTGGCAGTAAGATACAAAAGTTAACCAATCATACCCCTATAGAACTTTTGATCAACTGATGAACCAGGTTCATCAACATCTAATTTAGTGGCAGTTGCAATAGGTGTATCTATTTCTTTGGAATCCTCCATTTTAAAATTTTTGATTAGTTCTTTTGTATACTTCTGCTGATGGATCATGGTTCCATTTGGGCTTTGTTTAATCTGCAAGCCTAGGAAGAAATTTAGTTCATCCATCATACTCATTTCAAACTCACTTCCCATTAATTTTGCAAAGTCCTTACTCAACCTATTAGTAGTGGCCCCAAATATTATGTCATCAACATATATTTGTACAACAATGAGGTATTTACCTTTTTCCCTAAGGAACAAAGTGCTGTAAATTTTACCTCTTTTGTACCCATGCTCCAGTAAGAATTTTGATAGTCGTTCATACCAAGCTCTTGGGGCCTGTTTGAGCCCATACAGAGCTTTGTCCAGCTTGTACACATGCTCAGGACATTCCTTGCTTTCAAATCCTTGAGGTTGTTTCACAAATAGTTCCTCCTTGAGGTAGCCAGTTAGGAAGGCGGTTTTGACATCCATCTGATGGAGAGAGAATTTCATAATGTGCTGCAAAGGCAATGAAGAGTCTGATTGCCTCTATTCTTGCAACTGGAGCAAAAGTCCCATCATAGTCAATGCCTTCCTCTTGAATGTAGCCCTGAACCACCAGCCTTGCCTTGTTTCTTATAACAGTTCCATCTTCATCAAGTTTATTCCTGAAGACCCATTTGGTGCTAATGACTGACCTGTCCTTGGGTCTAGGAACTAGATGCAGACTTGACTTCTTTCAAATTGATTGATTTCCTCTTGCATAGCATTTACCCAGTCTATATCCTGCAAAGCCTCAACAACATTTTTAGGTTAAATAAGAGATATAAAAGCATCAAATGCACACAGATTCTTTAATTATGATCTAGTTTTGACTCCATATGTTGGATCATTAATGATGTTCTCAATGGGATAAGATCTTTGATACTTGTGAGATTTCACCAACAACTGGTTTCTACTAGATGATTCTCCTGTTTTCTGTTGATGAGGAACAGGTTCATGAACATGTTCTTGTAAAGAGTTTGTTTCATTTTCTCCCTGATTAGTTCCCCCTGTCAGATTGCCCAGGTTTGAAGAACCTGTTCCATCACCTGTTCCTTATTTTGATGCTGCTTCAGCCAATTCTCTTACCAAGCCAATGGCTTCATCTTCATGTTCCTGTCTCTCAGAAAGAATGTTATTTTCATTAAATACAACATGCACACTTTCTTCTACACACAAAGTTCTTTTATTGAATACTTTATATGCTTTACTATGTGAAGAATATCCCAAGAATACTCCCTCATCACTTCTGGGATCAAACTTACCTAGGGAGTCTTTTCCATTATTGTGCACATAGCACGTGCAACCAAATGCCCTAAGGTGGGATATGTTTGGTTTTCTCCCTTTAAGTAACGCATAGGGAGTTTTCTCAATAAGAGGTCTAGTAATGCATCTATTGATTATGTAACATGCAGTGTTCACAACCTCTGCCCAGAAGCTGTGGGGTAATTTGCTAGAGAGAAGCATGGTCCTTGCCATATCCTCAAGGGTCCTGTTCTTTCTTTCAACTACACCATTTTGCTGAGGAGTTCTAGGGGCGGAGAAGTTGTGATCTATACCATTTTCATCATAATATTCAGCAAATTTTACATTTTAAAATTCAGTTCCATGGTCAGACCTACTGGATGCAAGTTGATTTCCTAATTGTTTCTGAGTTTTTCTAACAAAGGCAGTAAACATTTCAAATGCCTCATATTTGGATGTTAGAAATAGTACCCAGGTAAATCTAGAATAATCATCAACAAGCACCATCACATATTTCTTTCCACCTCTGCTAATGGTTCTCATTGGACCACAAAGATCCATATGATCCAGTTCCAACGTTTTGGACGTACTTACCATTTTCTTGGATTTGAAGGATGACCTTATCTACTTCCCCCTTGCACATGCCTTACATGCTTTGTCTTCTTTAAACTTGATATTAGGTAACCCTATCACCAAGGCCTTGGAGACTAATTTGTTTAGCTGATTTAGACTGGCATGGCCAAGTCTTTTGTGCCACAGGAGGGGATCATTAACTAGCCCACTTAGACAAATGAGTTCATTTTCTGAAAGAGTTGACAAATATACAATGTAAATATTGTTAACTCTTTTTTCCTGCAAAACAATCTTGTTAGTGGTAAGGTTAATCACAAAACATTTAGTAGAGGTGAAAGCTACAAGGTTACCTCTGTCACACAGTTGTGACACACTGATTAGGCTATATTTCATGCCATCTATCAAGTAGACATTCTCAATCGAATAAGAGTCTGTCTTACCTACCTTTCCAACCCCAATGATCTCACCTTTCTTTCCATTTCTAAAGGAAACATTACCTCCTTTCAGGTTCTCAAGTGAAAGGAATCGGTCCTTGTTCCTAGTCATGTGTTTTGATCAGCCACTATCCATGTACCATATTTGGCTACTCCCTTTTACTTAAACCTGCAAAAAGAAATCAGGGGTTAGTCTTAGGAACCCAAACTAGTTTGGGTTCCTTTGTATGGGCAAAAGGATGAATCAGATTATTTCTTGCCCAGCTAGGCAGTTTATGTTTTTCTTGAACAAAAGCTTTGTTCCTTTGACTGGCCTTTTCTTTTGCATTGCATTCATTTTTATAATGGCCAGTCTTACCACAGTGTATGCAGATCTTATTTTCAGGAAGTGTGAGGTACTTGTTTTTGGGGTCCTATTTTGGAGCTAGAGTCCCACATCCAAGTCCTCTTTTATTGCTACTGTGATGCTCTTGCAACCATGAGAGAGCATCAGAAGCTTTGTTCCATTTGCAAGTTATGTCTAGTTCATGTTTCAACTTTCCAAGATCTTTTTTTAGAACCTTAATCAATTCATCTTCCTGGGACAGTTCATCTTTCATTTTTCCTAGATTTTCTTCTAGAGTGAGAAATGAGTGATCAACTTTCTTCTTTCCTGTTCCTAGTTTAAGTTTGAGATTTTTTGACCTATGTTCTAGAATACTATTGTTAAGTTCAAGAACCTGGTTCTTCAACTCAGCATTTTTGTTATCACTCTCATCAGCCCTAGATTCTAGAATTTTGCCTTTTGCTTTTAGGATAACATATTCCCTAGACAGAACTTCCTTTTCATTGTTAACTATTTCAGACTCATCAATGAAGTCTAGCAATAGCTCATCCAACCTTTCTTTAGACAAAAATTTAATTTTGTCCTTGAGATGAAGAATACTTACCTCATGCTCATCATATGGTTCTCCAATGGCCATAAGAGCTTGCTCTTCTTCAACTTCATCTTCTGATTCTTCATCAGAGATTTCACCCCAAGCAGCAACTATAGCCTTGGTTGAACCTTTATTTCTCTTGGGTTGAACCTGTTCTTTCTTCCTGTTTCTTAGTTCAGCCCTTTATTTCTTCCACTCAATCTCCCATTGAGGACAATTCTTGATCATGTGGTCTGTCTTACCACACTTATAGCAGCCATCATTTGTCTGTTTCTCAGGAGCTCTTGTCTTGTTGAAGTTTGTACCTATTGATGAACCATTTCCTCTCATCGGGTATTTTTTGAAATATCTAATGATCATAGCCATCTCATCATCTTCTAGGTCTGAACCTTCTGTAATTTTGAGACCTAAACTTCTCTCCTTCTTGGATGTATCCATCTTCCTGGTTTGCCTTCTCAGTTCATAAGCAGTAAGATTCCCAATCAGCTCATCCAGCCTGAGAGTGGCCGTATTCTTGGACTCCTGAATGGCAGTGATTTTGCTTTCCCAAGCAACTGGAAGAACTCTTGTCAAGATCTTCTCAACCTTGTCTTCTTCAAGAATAAGTCTTCCAAGAGACTTAAGTTCATTTGTCAGTGTAGTGAACCTAGTGTATATCTCTTGAATGGTTTCTCCATCTTTCATAGTGAAATTCTCATATTGAGAATATAGCAATGTTCCTCTGGATCTCTTCACTTGAGGTGTTCCTTCATGAGCCACTTGCAAAGTGTCCCATATCTCTTTTGCAGTAGTACAACATTGAATCCTGATGTATTCATCTGGACCCAGTCCACACAAGCCATTTATTGGCTTTAGCATTTTTCTCCCACTTTTTTCAAATCTTCAGCAGTGCGGGCAGCCCTTGTCTTTGGTACTTCCACTCCTTCGTCATTTTTCATTGTAGTTGCCAAAGGACCATCAGTGACTATGTCCCAGAGTTCATAGTCTTCTCCTATGATGTGATCCTTCTTCCTATTCTTCCACCATGAGAAATACTGTCCATTGAACAGTGGAGGCCTGGCAGTGGATTACCCTTCCCAATTCCCAGGTGGTGCTCTCATGTTGCTCTTTTCCTAAGGTGTTAGCCTCTTCAAGGATAACCCGGTCTGATACCAATTGATGTTCCAAATGCCAATACCACACAAGAGGGGGGTGATTTGTGTGGTACCCAATTTTCGATCTGGAAGAACCTGGTTCTTCTAGGTGTTCTAACTACTACTGTTTGCGGAATTAAAATACAAAAAATAAAAGAACACAAGGATTTTTACGTGGAAAACTCCTGGCTCAAAAGGTGAAAAAATCACAACCTACTACTCATTAGGATTTTCCCAAACATCCACTAAACTCAATGAGCCAAAACAGCATATACAAAACTCTTGTAAACCTAAGAATTAACTCTAATCCAAATATGGCACACAACCTCAACTGTTGCAACACTTTCAAGTTAACTCTAACTTGAATACTCAAAGTACCTAATACAATTGCTTCTATGAAAGCTGGAAAGGTACAAGTTTTAAATCACCTACTTCAATTAAACTAGAATAAGAATAGACACAATGGAATTGGTTTTTCTATCTTGTTCAAGTATCTACAGGCGTGAACACTCAATCTCACATGAATTGCTTGCAAAATAGCCTTGCTCTTTTGCTCTCAATTTTGCTTCACTTCAGCGTTTGTTCATGCCTGTAAAAGAGAACAACTTAGTTATTTATTAGATTAGTAATTAAAGTTGGATTGTGACTCAATTTCTTATCCTTCCTTATGTTTGAGTCCTATTCTAATCCAAACTCCAACCCTTATCCAGATGTGTTCTCTTTTTATACGGAGACATCTCCTTATCACATATACAATCTTTTCGATCGGTTCAGAAGATATTGCTGCTGGATCCCAAGGACTTATCTTCTTCACGTGCCTCTCATGTGTATGGGCCATAACAACTGTGTCTCCTAAGATGAACATGGTCCTTCACTGAGTTCATTTGTCATTCTTCAAAACTTCAACTGATCTTGGGCAAACACAAACCTTGGTTTACGTCAGTGCTATATTGTCTCTGGTCATCTCTGACCTTTTTCCAACCAGCTATGGCTATTCAAGCCTATCTTAAATTCTCCTACTTAGATCTATGACTTTCCAAAGCCTTTCTCACCATCTGGGTTCGTCTGAAACCCTAACCTTCAAGGGTCTTCTGATTCTTTTAGATCCATTGTAGATTTGTGTTTTCACTAAAGCTTCTAAACATTTTCTCAAAGTTTCTTTGAAAAGTCTACTTTCAGAACCTTTGTCTTTTCTGATTTAGGGTTTTTGCCACTTTATTTTCGAAACTCTTCTAATTTTTAAACATATTTTACTGTGTTTCTTACACCATTCTGCTACTGTTTTTCTTTATGATTGTTCTTCTACTGGATTGCTTATGTTGTTCTTCTACTAGAATATGCATATTAAAAGTCTTAGTTCCTTTTATGAGATTTTTGAACTTATTCCATTAGCTTGATTTATTTGTTTTCATCTCTACACTCGGTTGATGGTGAAAACCCTAAATTTTAGGTTTCACTTGAGTTTTGAGACTATTTGTGATGTGATTTGTTTGTTCTTCATCTCTGAACGTGCTTGGTTTTAAAACCCTAACTTCTTTGGACTTATTCGAGTTTCTGAATGTTGTTTCATCTGTTGCTCGATTCAACTTCTAAATCTATTGTGTCTGTATATGATTCTGATTTCCTGCTAAACTCTATAAGGTCTTTTGCTTGACCCTTTGGCATGCTATTTGATATTTTCTCTTCTCTGTTACTGAGTAATTGAAATTGGCCTATTTGACTACCTGTGTTTGCTATTGTATGATATTTCTTTTTGACCTAGATTTAGCCTTGCATGTTTAGTACTTATATACTCTATATGCTAAATTTCCTTCTGAAACCCTTAATTGTAGACAGATTTCAAACCTCCTCGTGGAATTTTGATTGACTCTTTACTTGTTTACTAATTTCCCTATTTCTTAGGTTGATTTGAAAGCTTTCCTTAGCCTTAGATTCTCCTATTTCTAACTTGATACATGAATCAGTAATTTCCCTTGATTTACTATGTACTGGTTGGTTTATTCTGTTTCTTACCTTATTTGGTTAACCGTGTATTTCAAAGATTCTTCATTAATTCTTCCCTTAATTAAACTCCTATGTATTTACCCCTATTTGTCTGCTTTGCACAATATATTTACTTGATCTCCTTCCTTAAATAATTTATGTCCATTACCGTTTAAGTTTGAACTCCTTAATTAAAGGAACTCATATACTGATTGATTTTAATTGGTACATAGTTCCATAATTACTATTAAACTATGATTCTTTCCTTATTTCTGCACCTGTTTTCTAACTATAAATGCCATGCTCTCTCATTAAGATAACACACAAACACTCTTAGTTTCTAAACTCACACTCACACTCAAAAATATTCTCTCGTGTTACTTCTACTGTGGCATGCTCTCAAGCCCTGCTACTTTCTTTTACTATATTTTTCTCTTCTAAACTAGTATGTCATGATTAAGATTTTTAGCAATCACAACAATGGGTTTTCTTAATACTTTTACCCTCTTGTCTGCCTACTGCTTGTGTTTAGTTCAATACTTATTTTAGCATGTTACAGTTTCCTTTTGCCTATTATGTACCTACTATGCATCCTAAATGTGTCTGATGATAATGGTTTGTTTGAGGCATGACAGTATTAAGCATTACTGTCTATGACTCAAACTTGATTCCCCTAGGAATCAATACCTCTATATCACCATCATATGTTTTGTATTCTTACTGATTTTGTAAACATAATAGCACTCTCTATTTTTATGTATGCCCAAACTTAGCTAATGCCTACGTACATAGGCTCTTTGCAATCACCAATCCCTGAACCCCTTTTGTGAGAAATCCTCAATCCTGTAACTGATTCCTAGCCCCTTTTTCCTTTTCTGTACTTTCTTAGTTCTTTAAAACTTTGTTTCTTCACTTTCACTCTCTCTTAGACTTAAGTTCTGCCCCCCTCTTGTGAGCCTTGCATTGGTACCCTTTGAGCTCCCTCTGAACTTGGACACTTGAGGGCTGGCACTTCCACACTGCACTTGTCCCTATTCTAATAATACAATTTGAGTGTCATCACAGTCCGGAGTCTCATTAAGGCTCTTAGGGAACTGTAACACACTCAAATTAAAGAAAGGCTTTGGATCGATGGTCTTTGAGTTGGTCTATCACTTAATTCAGACAGGAAGTCAAGAATCTGGCCTTTTAGGGTTGTAATTATTTTCTTTGTATTTTTTGGATGTATTTATTACTCTGGTTTGTAATAATTTGTAAATACTCGGGGTTGGCCAATGAAACAGAGTTGGGGTAATTATGCATGCAAAGGGTAGTAACCATGCCTATAGGACTGTTCTAATACTGCACATTCAACTATATATAGAAATCATGCCTCTAGGACTGTTCTAATTCTGCATATTCAACTACATATAGAAATCATGCCTACAGGACTGTTCTAATTCTACATATTCAACTTCACCTTGCAATCATGCCTATAGGATTGCTCTAATGTCATTCTGCATAATTCAAACTGCACTCAGATACCATCTTTATAAGGTTTAAAACAAGTTCTACATTCATAAGTGTCTAAAGTTAGCAACGGGTAGAAAACTTGCATATAGGAGTTTCTAAATGAATCTTATTTGCTTCACCCAATGCTGGACGTAAAATCAGTAATAATATATACCATCACCTACTGAACGTGTAATCAATTTGTTTAATTATGCATATCTTTGGATAATCTAAGTCTCTCGCTTAATAATGTTAATAAGCATGCATTTTTGTGATTTCAAACAATTCATTTTTTTAAACTTTACTTATCACCTTCATAATTCAGCAGATAGCATGTCTATAGGATCCCGTCTGAGCACTTAGGCAATCTTTAGAGTAATAATTAAAAATTAAATCCGCTTCTGTTAATTATTACAACTAACAGGCAGTCCTAATTTGGGCTTCTTATCTGAATTATGTGATAAACCAATCTTCCCTAGCTTTTAACTCTCCGTCATATTTAATTCTAATCAGACCTAAGCAGTACATGTAAAACATGAAATTATGTGCTTTCTTGTATGCAAGGAGGTATATATGAGCCTTGTTTGCTTCTATGTGTTTTCCCAAATATGCAATATGTGCTTTGTATGTCGCCTTAGAATTTTACTTTTGGAACCCTAACTAAGCCTAATATCCATCCCTTTAGGATTAGTAGTCCTAAATTCCTCCGGGACTTAAAGGAATGGGACGGGTAACAACATGCAATAAGTAATCGAGACCAATCTGCATTTTAAATACCTTAACGGGGTGGGATGGGTAGATATGGATATGATGACCACGCGATAATATCACGTGTAACCCCTCATTGAGGAGTGATTACCGGGCATTGTGTCGGGTAATCCATATTATTAATAAACCTAGGACCCCTCTCCATTTATTCTTTTTTTCTTTCTTTTTAGCATTTTAACACTTTATTTTTAAGAATCGGCTTTTCTTATTACTCTTTAAACCTCGTTTACTTACAACCCTTTATGTGATGAAATCCCCTATTATTTGAGCCTTATTTATTTATATGTGATTGTACCCAAATTCACAATAATTGTCTGGCTGGGAACCACACTAGTGGATTCTGAGGGGTGCCTAACACCTTCCCATTAGAATAATTTCAAGCCCTTACTCTATCTCTGGTTATTCAAAATCAAAAAAATTATTTTGGTGTTCTAATGCACCCTAATCATTAGGTGGAGACTCTTCAATTACAAACCCGATTCCCAAAAGGAATGAGTTGTCCTTCCAAATGTCATAAACCTGATTTTGCAAGAAAAAAGGAGCGCCATATATATATATATATATATATATATATATATATATATATAGGGATCTGGCTGCATGTCGTAGCGATGTAGCGCTTGGGCTGTAGGAGTCCCTCCGGAGTCTGCACACCCCCAATGAGCGCAGTCGACTATATATTCATGGATCGGACTGAATGCTGCAATGATTGTTATACCGTACCTATTGAGCGTGAGTGTTGAGTGTGAGTGCTAGTTGATGAGTGTTGAGCCACGAGTGACTGTGAGGTTTGCTCGAGAGGCTATATATGAGTGATACTTGCTCGAGAGGCTATATATGCGCGATACTTTGCCTGAGGGGCTATATATGAGTGATACTTACCCAAAAGGCTATATATGAGCGATACATCGCCTGAGAGGCTATATACATGAGTGACATTTCGCCTGAGAGGCTTGTTTATTAAATTACCGTTTTCACTCCTCTTCTTTTATATTGAGCCTCTATTGAAAATTGTTGGAAAAAAAAGAAACGTTTTTGTGTTTTCATTAAAACTAGAGTTTTACGAGATATCGTGACTTGGATACTGGTTTGGCCTTTGATTATATTTCGTTGAGACTTCATATTGTGAACTTTATCTGGTTTTTTTGTTACTGCTCGTCACTACACTCAGCCTTTATTTATGATTGTTACTTACTCAGTTGGAGTACTCACATTACTCCATGCACCTTGTGTGTAGATCCATGTATTTCTTAGCCCGGTAGTGGGCATTGATTACTCAGTGGCAGGTCCATCGGAGTTAGTAAGGTAGATGTCGGGCAATCGTAGCCCTACTTTTCTCCCTACAATCTTATAGTTGTTCAGTTGCTTTAGAATCCTTTGTTATTTTAGTAGACTATATTAGACTTGTACGCTAGATGTTCATGACTAGTGGCACCCTGATGTCTGGCTTGTGTTATCTTCCGCACTTGTTATTTGGGCTCATGTTATGGAAATTTTATTAACTAATAGCTTAAAATATTTTTTACGAAATATCGGTTTGATTTAGGGTTTGTGTGGCTGGCCTAGTTCCATGATAGGCGCCATCACGATCGAGTTGGTTTTAGGGTCATGACAAGTTGGTGTAAGAGCCTAGGTTACATAGGTGTCACAATCATGAGCAGGTTCAGTAGATTCTTACGGATAAATACAGAGACGTCTGTACTTATCTTTGAGAGGATGAAAACCCTTAGGAAAAATCTTACATTCTTGAATTCTTATCGTGCAAATCCATTTATTCAGCCAAAAGCATAATTCTTTGAATTTCTTTCATGTATTCGAATGCGCATGTGAGCGCTTGATATCAGCTGTGCATCGATGGCTTATGAGGTGCGAGATGTGATTTTAGCATGTTTATAATGGTCTAGTCTGGAGGACTAGAGACCGGGTTTGGTCTATGGCTTGAGTACTGAGATTTCGATTATGTGAGCATGAGCATTCGGGACTTATATGTCCGTTTGTGTCCTATTAGTGGGATTTTGTGACTGGATGACTATGTGGTGAGTATGATTTGATGGTGAGATATGTTCAAATTGTTTGACTGTGACAAAAAAAATTGGTTGGAGATGTAGCCCGAATTATTGAGTGTTTGACTTCTATCTTAAGTTAGAATATGGCCTCGAGTTGTGAGTGTATTGAAGGACCTCTCATGTAGTTTAGTTGAGGAGTGAAGTGGACCTTCATATTGTGTTATGAATTCCTAGTGATGTCTTTTGGGCTGACCAATGCCCCAGCAACGTTCATGTATTTGATTAGTAGTGTATTTCATCCCTTTTGGATTCCTTTGTTATTGTGCTCATTGATGACATCCTGGTGTACTCTCACAGCCAGGAGGAGCATGCTCAGTATTTGATAGTTGTATTGTAAAGATTACGGGAGGAGAAGCTTTATGCAAGTTCTCCAAGTGTGAATTTTGACTCGGTTCAGTAGCATTCTTGAGGCACGTGGTGTCCAGTGAGGGTATCCGGGTGGTCATACAAGTGTGCTGAGCACTCTTAGAAGCTCAAGATTGCTTTGACCACAGCTTTAGTGTTAGTTCTGCCATCAATTTCCAGTTCTTATACCGCGTATTGTGATACCTCGAGGGTAGGTGTTGGTTGTGTTTAAATGCAAAATGGTATAGTGATTGCGTAATAGCTATATTTTAGGAAGGGTATAGAGAGATATCAGGGTGAGGCTAAGCAGGCAGGGTTATTTCCCGCTGGGTGTCCTGAGGTTGTGTGATCCTTAGGTGGTTTTATAGCAAGTCCTCTTTTACCAATAAATGATATATGTTGCAACTTGAGTTTAGATCGCTTGTGGAAGTTGGCACGGGCATTAAAATTGTGAACGCAAGATTTGAAGATGATTTAGGATATTAAATGGTTTGTGTTCTATGAGCTTATGAAGAAATTAGTTGAAATCGCAATCTGATATTTTGGCACCGATAGCATATGTGCATTATGAGTTATTGTTTGCCTTGATTTATGGCTTTGAGCAAAGTGGGGGAGTTGGCTAGCTATAATTTGGTTGCACGATTATGTTAGGTATTGCTTTCAATTCGAGGTATACTGGTAAACTAGTTGTGGCTTGTAGAGGTTGAGATCATGGATGACTCGAGTAAAAGAAATTTTGGATAATGGTTGTGTTATGCTTTTTGGGTGTATAACGATCATGGAATGACTTGAGTTGTTATTGGTAAAGGATGTAATGTACATGGAGCAGAGTGGATGACTCCCGAGAATGTTCTGATGGACTCAGTATTTATAGGTAACAATTGGGAATTCTTTCAGATGTGTATTTGGCTAGAAACTGAGACTTACAGTGAAGGGCGTCAAGATTTTCTATATTTCGGTATTAGGAAAGGGAAATAATTTCTCTCTTCGGAGTATGTAACTGAGTTGTGGTACTTTTGGGATGCTTAAGAGAACATTCAGTGTCTTACGAGCTTTAGGGCAGTGTGGTTTTGTGCTAGGGTCTCGCATGGTTAGTTTTCGTTAAGAATCTTGGTATTATGGCATAAAAAAAAAGAATCAATTTGATAGTAAGTCAGAAGGAACTCGGATAGGTAGGACGGCTTGGTAGTAGGTTCGATCAGCATGACAATGGGTATGACTGGTTCTTTGGGTGTTTATGAGGTAAGGAATTTCTACAAATGTTCCGTGGTAATGCTCTTGAATTATTGGTGGCCTGCATAGCATGGTTTAGTTAGAAGAATTCAGTCCTGATGGTTTAGTTTTGGTGCGAGTGGGGTTCGAAGAGTCCTTGATGGTTTCTACTATGGTTAGAGGTATATATTTTCCATTGGCATGAGGAGCAGATGACATATAATGATCTTCTTCTAGATGGAATCAATTGGAAAGTTCTTGGCTAGTTCAGCACGTAGTTGCTTGTGGCTCAGAATGGCTTATGAAGTTCTCATATTTATCATAGGATGGCATGATACATGCGGTATGTTGTGTAGGTTTGAGATTTGGATGTGTGAGGTCACAGTTTAGTTCTTAAAGGAAGGCCATAAATTCTTAGGCATCATGGACGGTTTCATATGACTAGGTAAATAATATCAGAAATTAGTGCGGCTTGATGAGGGTATACACTCCAGAATGGGCAATTTGTTTGAGTTAAGGGAACTTCATTAGAATTTCTGTCCGGCACTCTTTTGTTGGATCGACTGTATATATTCAAGTTTGCTTGGTAGCATAGAATAATTATAGGAGTACTCCTCTTGGAATGATTGAGTATTGGAGGTGTGTTATATATTTGAGTGGTGGAGTTGGGATCAGATATGGTGATTTGTGAACTTTATGGATTTCGGGACTTGGAGTTCTCATAAACAGGCTGTTTCATAGTTGTGGACTGTGAATATGTGGGCAAAGCTATTCAAGTGATGGTATGTGTCATGATTCAGTAATTGTGAACTTTTGTAGAGTGAATTATCTGTTGTGGTTGTCGAGAGTTGATTTAGGGTTCATTGGTAGGCCCAGTATAGATGTATGTTCTGCACCGGGTCGTAATTGTTAAATCTGAGTTGCTATTGTTGAGGGATGTACCATTTGATTGTTATTGAGCTTATTCCTGTTCTGGAGTGATCTATGAGTTACCCTTTTATACTGCAAGTAGTTGTGATTGTTTGTAATATGCACATATGGTGCGGTTATATTTGGGCTTTATAACGGGATTTCAGTGAGATGGATAATTGGGTGTCGCATGATTGATTGCGCATTGGATATGTTCTTTCGGGCTGGTATGGCATTGCATCATTTTCTTCACCATGGTTATGGTGATTTACTTTTAGTGGTAGATATCAATTTGCGTGTGATTGTTGATTTTGAGCATGGTGACTTAAGATGTTCCCTGTGGATCAGTGTTGGGATAGAGTCGCACATTGCAGCAAAGTTATGTGGAGGTATGATCTTTCGGGTTAGATTTGTGTATTATGGCTCTACGATGTGTGATGGATTCTTAATATTATGTTGTGGAGGTACAGGTGACCTTGCAGTACAGCTCTCTCATTTGATTCAATTTTTTTCATGATTTGAGTACATTTCGACCGTTGCTTATTCGTGTGCGGGTCGAACGGGTTATGGCTTTAGATCGTATTGGTGTGTCATGTCACCAGAGTAGTCGTGTTGGATTAGCTGAGGTCATGGAGCATAGAATAAATACTATTGAATTCGATTCCAGCATGTTGGGTAGATAATATCGAGATTCGACTTAGAAATTTACTGTGGCCCTTGCCGAAGGAGAGGGAGATCCATGACTAGTTGATCTGAGGAATGGTTATGACCTTCTGCTTGTTTCTTTCATCATTGGCAGTATACGAAAGTGTTGGAGTGAGTCCTTGTTTGATAAGAGGGTTAATTACCGATATTGGGTTACTTGAGCAGCTGTTGTGATTAGAAGTTATCGTTACGAGTAGTTGAGCTATGTGGTATATCATGTGATTACATCTTCGATTATAGTTATGGTTTGTTACAACTTGTTTAAACTTATATAGTGTATAGATGTGAGATTCTGATCTTATAGATGATTTCAGAAATGGAGATTTCATCTTAAGGTTATGGGCTAGGGTGAATGGTGAAATACCAGTTTTGTTGAGTGAACGGACCTATATGGGATAGGGTGACATGGGATCACCCCCGGGTATGTGCATGGTAAGATTATACACCGATTTGATGGTTTTCAAAACAACTATGGGCACGTTCGAGGATGAACGTATGTTTAAGTGGGGGGAGGGGGGGGGAATAACGACCCGATCGGACGTTTTGAGCATTTGGACTTCGCTCACCAGTTCTCGGGCATGTCTAGCCCTGTATGATGTATTATGACTTATGTAAATCGTCGGTTTTGGCTTTTAGATTACTCGGAACATCTATGGAAGGATGATTCTCAACTTGAAGCTTTAAATTTTAAAGGTTTGAACAAGTTTTGACATTTCGGTATTCGATCTCGAGTTTGGATTTTTCTGATTTGGTTAACTCCATTAGGTGATTTTTGACGTAGGAGCCAGTTCGGAATGTAATTTGGAGGTCCGTGGTAAATTTAGGCTTGAATGGCGAAATTGGAAATTTCAAGCTTACCGGTCGATAGTGGAAATCTTGATATCGGGATCGGAATGGAATTCCGGAAATTGGAGTATGTCGATTGTGTCATTTGCGATGTGTGTGAAAAATTCCAGGTAATTCGGATGAGTTTTAATAGATTTTGCATTGTTTACGGAATTCGAAAGTTTGGAAATCCTTAGACTTGAATCCGATGGTGATTTGATGTTTTGATATTGTTTTGAGTGTTCCGAAGTTTGGAAAAAGTTTGAATGATGTTATAGGATACGTTGGCATATTTGGTTGAGGTCCCGAGGGCCTCGGTTGAGTTTTAGGCGGTTAACGGATCAATTCCTGGCTTTATAAGTTGGCAGATTTCTAGTATTTTGTTGCAGAGAATTCCTTCTTCGCGTTCGCAAAGGGTTATTGAGAGCAGAGGGACTTTGTTCATCATGTTCGCGAAGGGAAGGCCGCGAATGCGAAGGTTTGATCTGAGTATGCATCATGTTCGCGGGAAGAACGTCGCGTTCGCGATGGTTGAGCTGGTTAAGGTACGCGTTTGCGAGTGGGGCATCCCGTTCACGTAGAAGCAATTACAGGTAAGGGGCAGTTGTGCTTCTCCAACACGAGGGCACTACCGCATTCGTGAAGTAGAAGACATCTGGGTAGAATTTTTAAGTTCAAAATCGAGGGTTTTTGTCAATAATTTCAAAATTCATTAGAGAGCTCGGGAGAAGGCAATTTTGGAGGGGATTTTCAGAGGATTGATTGGGGTAAGTGTTCTTCACTCAAATTTTGTTAAATCCCATGATTATGTCTTGATTTTTATCATTTAATTTGGAAATTTGGGGTGAAAACTTGGGAAAATGGAAGAAAATTTGGAGAGTTGATTTTTGGGATTTGGATGGCCATTTGATGTCGAATTTTGGTGAATTTGATATGGCTAGACTCGTGGAGCGAATGGGTTTTCTAGTTTTGACATATTATCAGATTCCGAGATATGGGCCCGGGGGTCGGGTTTGGCCAATTTCGGTAATTTTTATTAAGATAATTTTCACGTGGGCTTTGTTCCTTTAGCTTGTATTGATAATTGATACTAATTTTGGATAAATTCGGGACTATTTGAGGCCGGGTCGAGAGGCAAGGACATCGCGGGCTAGAGTTTTCTTCGGTTAGAGGTAAGTAATGATTGTAAAACTAGACTCGATGGTATGAAACCCAAAAATTTTATAATATTTTGATAAATAAGGTGACGCACATGCTAGCTGACGGGGTGTGGGCATGCACCCATAGGGATTGTGACTTGACCCGTCTCGCGGCAACTGTAGAGTTGCTTATTTTGATAAACTCTATATGATATCTATGACTTTTAGAAATGAATCTGTTAATTTTGGTTGGATGCTATATTTGGGGCCTTGTGCCGAACTATTTAGACTCTTAAGGGTATTTTACTACTTTCCTCACAGTGTTTTGATTCGAAAGCATATCCTCAGTCATGATTTTTACTTTTTTATTATTCTATTTAGTTTAATTACTCTATATTTAAATATATGACAGTTGTTTGGGCTGAATTCCCTGATCTTTCACTGAAATGCCCGAGTGATTTGTGAGGTTGTAGACTGAGAGAGGCCGAGGTTTATATATTTATGGATCGGGCTGCACGCCGTATCGATATATATATATATATATATATATATATATATAGAGAGAGAGAGAGAGAGAGAGAGAGAGGATTCAAGGGCAGCGTAATAGGGAAATAGTCTCTAGGGTTATGGGTTTAGTGGATTCAAAAGGGGGATGGTTTGTGAGCCGTTGATCTCTGAGATCAACGGTCAGGATTAAAAGGGAGATGAGGCGGGTCATAAAAATGGGTCTTGTCCAGGTAAAAAGAAGGGGTCATTTGGTCCTGGGCAACTGAAGGCTAATAGAATGGGCCAAATGTTCTGGGCCTGTTTTTGGTTCGAAAATCACTTAAAACTGGGCCATAGTTTAAATACACAAAATTTGTCAAAAAATAATTTATATAAAGTAATTAATAAAATATTATTTATGTAATAAAATTATTTAAAATAATAGCTTCAAATGCTATTTTGATACAAATAATGTAAAAAAGCGTAATTATGCCTGAATATAAGCTATTATTGAAAAATTATGTAAATAGCTAAAAATACAAACATAATTATATGAAATAATGTAAAAATGTTATAAATGTATATGTGGTGTAAATAATAAAATTGGATGATTTGTTTATCACAAAATAATTTAAATGGATAATTAATAAATATTTAAGTAATTTAAATGCAAAAACATTAATTTTAAAGCTCTAAAAATTATAGAAAATTATAAAAATATTTGTATAAATTTTGTAAAATATTTAATAATGCAAAATGATATTTTGCAAATATATACACTATTTGAAAAAATATAAGGGAAAAATGGGTATCAATACCTCAGATATTTGGGCATTTTCGATTTCAGCCAGCAGATCGAAGCCCTGGGCTTGAACTTCTTCGAGGGCCTCCCTTTGGGATTGCCACATAGTGTGCTCCATCAAATATTTTACTTGATCCTAAGCTGCCTCGACATCGACCTTATGTTGGGCCACCTTCTCATCAGCTTCGACCTTGACCTCAACAATCTCTAACCTGGCCGCCTCAAGTTCCTTGGCCAGGTTTTCTTGGCTCGAGACCACCGAGCTCAGCTGAGACCGAGTCTCTTCGATTCTTTTGGACTGGGTCAGTGTCTTTTCCTCTACACCTTAGCTGGGCCTCAGTCGATGCCAGTTATGCTTGGACAACCTCCTTTTCCGAGGCTAAAAGGTCCATATTTTTTTTCCACTCCTCGGCCTCAGATTTTATCGTGTCCACCTACGCTTGGAGCTGCCCATAATTTTCAAGCGTCGTTTGGACCTGCAGTTTTGAGTCATTAGTCATTGTGTCTGAATTGTTGTCACTATCTTCAAGTACTCGATTTACATGCTCGATCCACTCAGCATGCTCCTTCCGAGCCACTTCTAACTCGGCTTGAAGTGTCTCACTGAGAAGCTTGTAGGTATCCCTCTACTCATTAAGCTCCCAAACCTTGACCTCATATTGGGTTAATTCCTCCCAATAACAGAGGAAAGATTCATTATGAAGTAATGAGGCCTACAAGTTTAAAGAAGGGTGTTACGATCATTAGCAACTTAAAATCTAAAGCACATCGTAAAGAGGCACTCGAATCACTCGATTCAATATATGTTGAGCTTCATTGGATATACAAGGCACTTCCACCACATCCATCTTGGTCTGGTCTTCTTCAATCACTAAGCATCGAATATAGCTAGCAACCCCTATGGGAGTGGAAAGAACTCAGGTAGCCTCCAGGGTAGAGATAATTATAGACCGCTTTCGGTCAGGATCAGCACTCGAAGTTGGGAACCGATCCACTATTTCAGACTCGAAGAAGATCCCCTTGTATTGAGAAAATTCTAGTTTACATTTTGGAGATGACATGTCATGACACGTACACTGGTCAAATAGTCAAAGAATTAAGGTTAGTTAAGAGGTACGAGCAATAACAGATACGAGCAAGGTAAATAGAAGAGACACGAGCAGTCGTACAAGCCATTCAATGCTCGTACCTATTCAAGACATTTAAAGCTCTAAGATCGTGAAGAATCCAAGGAATGAATCTGATGAATATTAAACAATGGAAACGTTAGAGAATATGTATTAATTGTATATGATTATGTAACGTAGTATTTAAAGTCATTAATTGCCCATAATAGCCTTATTATGACAAAGGTAAGGCTTATATCCCCAAAATAGCTATAAAAGGGAAAGAACAAACAATGTAAGGACACCAAAAACTATTGGAATAAACTTTAATTTACTTGTTTTCTGATCATATTATTCACAAATATCTTTCATTTATATACTTTTCTGATTATCAGTAACCCGTATTCTTCTAAATTCTAGCTTTGACTAAAAATCTAATTTATGGTTACACAAATTGGTTCTGTTACCAGGAATCTGATAATCAATTATATCTCAACTTGATTTTCTTTGTTGTATCAACTATGTCGAACAACAATGACAACATCCAAGGAAACCAAGAAAATCAATCGAACCAACAACTTCAGGGAGATCTTCGAGACAATATTGCATTAGTTCCTTCTCCACAAGGTTCACCACAACGATCTCGTGAAGGAACTCCTGAAGGATCTCAGACAAAAGAACAAGTTCAATTTGAGAATGTTCAAGCTATGGATGATGCTTTACAAAAACTTATCGCTACTCAAGTCAACAAAGATTTACAAGCTTTTGGTACTCAATTACATGCTGCTCCACCCACACTTACTCCAAATAACAATACTTTGGAGAATCCTCGTTCTGGACTGGTTAATTCAGGCAGCGGTGGAACCCCTAGTGAAACACAAGAGGGAGACCTAGGTAATCTAGTTAATTCTGATTTACAAAATCTAGTACTAACATTGCAGAAACAGCTTAAGGAGCAAAATGACCGCATAGTTTAAATACCCAGAGTGACGCCTGTGATCAAGGAGGTAGATATAGATAAATATTCTCAACAACCCTAGAAGCCAAGTGTCGCCCCTCTCCTAATTCCAAAAACGTTCAAGATGCCTAATATTCCAATGTATAATGGGACAACGGACCCACGAGATCACGTTACCGCATTAACAACAGGTGTCAAGGGCAATGATTTGACTAAGCAGGAGATTGAATCATTCTTGGTCAAAACATTCGGTGCAATACTCACTAAAGGGGCACTAACATGGTATTCTCTTTTCCCTGAAAATTCTATAAATTCTTTTGCTGAGCTTGCAGATTTATTTATCAAAGCACACTCGAGAGCTCAAAAAGTTGAAAAGAGAATGGAAGACATCTTCAAAATCATGCAAGGAGATTCGTAGTTGCTTAGAGAATTTGTTGACAGATTTCAACGGGAAAGAATGACGTTGCCAAGAGTACCTAACAATTGGGCGGCCATAGCCTTCGCCAGAAATTTGAATGAGAAAAGTTCAGAAGCTACAAGGCGACTCAAGGAAAGCCTTTGAGAATTTCCAGCAACAACGTGGAATGATGTCTACAACAGATACAATACAAAGATGAGGATTGAAGAAGATATTATTTTATGACATAAAACAGAAGAAAAAGTAAGCTCAAGGCGTGCAGAAAATGAAAAAAGATCTGGTAAAAATAGGTATGATCCATATATGGGACTCGCGGGAAGAGACTCACAATCAAAGCAAGATGGTCAGAGGTACGATCACAGGTCGAGGAATAAGGAATCAGGCTCGACTTCAAGATTTGGGAACGATCGGAAAACACGCGGGTCACGAGATAATGATGGAAGTCTAAAGGCAAGGTTTGGTGGTTACAATTTCAACGTAAGCACCTTTGAACTCGTAGCTGTTTTAAGAAGCATCAGAGATAAGGTACGATGGCCAAAGGAGATGAGATCAAATTCAAACAGACGAAACCCTGATCATTGGTGTGAATTCCACAACGACCACGGGCATAAAATAGCAGATTATAGATTTTTGCAGGGTGAAGTTGATCATTTGTTAAAACAAGGGTATCTCACTGAGCTATTCAGTGAAAAAGATAAAAAGCATACATGAAGAACATGTAGGAGCCTCCGAAACCACTGTCGCCCAAAAGAACCGTCAATGTTATAATTTTGGGGGCGAAGATATCAATGGCATCTCACATACTGCAGCTAATAAGATCTCCAAGATAACAATCACTCATAGGAAGCGGGAATGACAAGCCTTGGAGGAAGAAAGTATTACCTTTGATGATGCAGATGCAGATGGTGTATTATTTCCACATAATGACGCACTGGTAATATCTTTACTTGTACATGACACTAATGTGAAATGGGTTTTGATTGATCTAGGCAGTTCTATAAACATTATTTTGATACGAGTATTGTGCGAGATGCAAGCAGAATATAAATTGGTTCCAAAAGTGCATACTTTGTCGGGATTTGACAACTCTAGTGTTGTAACGAAAGAAGAAGCAATACTTACTACATTTGCTGAAGGCGTTGTGAAAGATACCAAATTGCAGGTCGTAGATATGGAAATGGCTTACAACATGATTCTTGGGAGGACATGGATCCATGACATGGATGTTGTTCCATCAACCTTAAAGTTATTAAATTTCCATCACCATGGGGAATATGCCAAATCAGAGGTGCTCAACAAACATCCAGAAGCATCAATTCCGTTGCGAATTCAACTGTTAAGGGAGAAGAGAAATACCAATTACAGAATTCAGGTGGGGGTAACATGGTGTCAACCTCAACTGAACAAGGGCAAATGGATGTGGATTGAAGACCCGATACCATTCAAGAACCAGAAGAAAAAAAGAACATCAAAACAACGATAGAAGAGTTAGAGGCTGTGGTTTTATTTATACATTGGCCCGAGATAAAAGTGTATATAAGAGCCAATCTCAGCCCGGAGGTAAAGCGTAAGTTAATTGAATTTTTAAAAGCTAATGCAGATTATTTTGCTTGGTCCCGTTCTGACATGATAGGGATAACACCGGAGGTCATGACTCATAAATTAAATGAAGATCCATCATACCCTCCAGTCAAGCAAAAGAAAAGAAAGCAAGGAACTTTCAAGAATAGGTGATTCAAGAAGAAGTCCAAAAATTTGCTAAAAATTGGTTCAATTCGTGAGATAAAATATCCTAACTGGATAGCTAACACTGTTGTGATTCATAACAAGAACGGTAATTGACGAGTCTGTATAGATTACATAGACCTTAATAAAGCATGTCCAAAAGATTCTTTTCCTTTACTGCACGTATATCAACTAATTGAGCTACTGTAGGACATGAGCTAGTAAGTTTATTAGATGCATATTCAGGCTATAATCAAATCAAAATGGATCCAGAAGTTGAGGAAATAACTTCTTTCATAACAAACATAGGGACTTACTATTATAAGGTAATGCCTTTTTGTCTCAAGAATACAGGTGCAACGTATCAAAGGTTAGTTACCCAAATGTTTCAAGAGCATTTAGGTAAGACCATGGAGGAATATATAGAGGATATGCTAGTTAAGACTCAGCATTCAGAAGATCATATATCGCATCTGTCTGACACGTTTAAAATTTTACGAAAATATAATATGAAGTTAAACCTAGAAAAATGTGCATTTGGTGTGGCATCATATAAGTTTTTAGGTTTTATTGTTTCTAACCGTGGTATTGAAGTGAATCCTACACATATTAAGGCCATTGAAGAAATCCCTGACATACTTTCAAACAAGAAAGAAGTTCAAAGATTGACAGGAAGAATCGCAGCTTTGGGAAGATTCATTTCTAAATCATCGAAAAAAAATTTAAATTCTTCTCAGCCCTTAAGAAGCAGGATCATATTGAGTGGAATGAGGAATGTCAACAAGCACTTAGGAATTTGAAAACATACTTATCAAATCCACCTTTGCTAGCAAAACCAAAGGCTGGGGAGAAATTTTTCATTTACCTTATTGTTTCAGAAGTTGAGGTAAGCGCTGTTTTGGTTCGAGAAGAGCAAGGTAAACAATCCCCTATCTATTATGTTAGTAAATACTTGTTAGATGCAGAGCCACGGTATCCACAATTGGACAAACTAGCACTTGCTTTAATCATGGCATCTAGAAAGTTAAAACCACATTTTCAATGTCATCCCATTATTGTAGTGACTGCATACACCTTACACAGTATATTGCATAAGCATGAATTATCGGGCAGATTGGCAAAATGGGCTATAGAGATAAGTGAATATGAAATCATGTACCTCCCTAAAACCGCAATAAAATCCCAAATATTAGCCGATTTCGTGGCTGACTTTAGCCAAGGGATACAATTAGAAGCATAAAAAGAAGTACAGATACTTAATGGGGCTAATCCAGGAACGTGGACTTTATTCCCTAATGGCTTATCTAACGTAAAAGGTACATGTTTAGGAATTGTCTTAGTCACTCCATAACTAACAATGAAGCGGAGTATGAAGCTGTGATTGCAGGTCTAGAATTGGCACGAGAACTTGGTATAAATCAAATAGTAATAAAAAGTGATTCACAACTCATGGTTCACCAAATGCTGGAGACTTAAACGGTCGGGGAAGTAAGGATGCAATAGTACTTGGAAACGGTGCGGGAACTGATAATGCAATTCCAAACTTGTAAGGTCATACAAATACCAAGGGATGAAAATGATAAAGCAGATGCCTTAGCTAATCTCGCACCTGCAGCCGATGTAGCAAACGATGCAAACGCCTCAGTTATACATTTATTTCACTTAGTTCTCGAACCTGATAAGAACGACGTAAATTTTAATAATTTAACTTGGGATTAAAAGAACAAAATTGTTTCTTTTTTATAGCATTGTAACGTCCCTGATGATAAGAAGAAAGCTTATGCGCTACGAAAAAAGGCTGATTGGTACTACTTAAAGTAAGGTAATTTATATCGGAAAATGTTCGGTGGTCCCTTAGCAAGATGTCTCGGACCTTCCCAAACGGAGTATGTAATGAGAGAAATACATGAGGGGCATTGTGGGAATCACACATGAGGAAGATCACTGGTGAGAACCTTGATTAGAGCAGGGTACTATTAGCCCAAATTGAAAGAAGAATCGGAGAGTTTCTTGGCTAAATGTGATAAATACCAGAGGTACGGTAACAATATGCACAGACCAGTAGAATTATTACATCCAGTTATAGCACCGTGGCCATTTATGAAATGGGGGATGGACATAGTAGGACCATTACCTCAAGCGAAAGGACAGGCAAAGTTTCTGCTCGTACTTACTGATTATTTCACTAAATGGGTGGAGGCAAGAGCATTTAAACAGGTGCGAGGAAAGGAAGTTAAGGATTTCATTTGGCGAAGTATCATCTGCCGATTTGGTGTACCAAAGGAAATCGTATGTGACAATGGCCCTCAATTTATCGGAGCTCAAGTCACAGAGTTTTTTGAGAGTTGGCAAACTAAAAGGATTACATCTACACCATATCATCCAGTGGGAAATGGGCAAGCAGAATCAATAAACAAAGTCACAATCAACAATTTAAAGAAACGATTAGAGGAGTCAAAGGGTAATTGGCCTGAAGTGTTACCTGGAAATTTATGGGCATATCGTAAAACAACAAAAACGAGCACATGAGAAATACCCTTCTCTTTTATTTACGGAGTTGAGGCATTGATCCCGATTGAAATAGGAGAACCAAGTATAAGATTCTCACAAGCAACACAAGAGTCTAATGATGAAGAGATGCGAGTTAATTTGGATCTGCTGGAAGGCAGAAGAGAAGTTGCGTTAATAAGAATGGCAGCACGAAAACAAGTGATTGAATGATATTACAATAGGAAAGCTCACCAGTGATTCTTCAAAATTGGGGACTTCATGCTTAAAAAGGTTTTTCAATCTACAAAGGCAACCAACGCGGGTAAACTATGTCCAACCTGGGAAGGACCCTACAGAGTTCGTGATATTGCAGAAAAATGAGCATATGAATTGGAAACAATGGACGGGAAGGTGCTTCCTTCACATTGGAATGCTGTTCATTTGAAGAGATACTACTTCTAAGGAAAAACCCACGGTCACGTATCACCAAGTTAAATTTTATTTTTTGAATTATTAAAATTTTACTAATGATTTTAGATGATAGGCAAAACGCTAACCCATACTAAATGATGAGTCACGACCTATAAGGCAAAATGGAATAAACTAAAATTCCTGGCCTAGGGTTAAAATTATTCTAATAAAAATATAAACGGGTTAAGCAGTCTTCATATATAATCGCACCTCCGAGTCCCGTATGTATTTCCTTTTCAGGAAAAGGACCAAGTGAAAGAGACTATCAAGTGCTCGAGGCTTCATACTTCAACACTCAAACACTTGGGGGACTACATAATATATACAGTCACGTGTATATAAAAGGCAAAAAAGACTGAGGAAAAATCAAGCCTACAAGTGTGAAGTGCGGAGTGAAAGTTATGAAGTCACGGCATCCATCATAGTATTCATTCCCATGAGAACAATGGAGTCACCTCTCAAACCCTTCCTAATGTTTTGGAGTTAAAGGGATCCAATATACCTCAAAACGGTTAGGGTAAAGACTATTTACTAAAACGGGTTATAAGGAAAAACCCTGTATCTATTGTTCTTCTTTTGTAAAAATCCGTTACACGGAAGACAGTTACTAGAAAGTTATAGATGTAATTCAAATACATGTAAGTATTATTCATAACATGTCAAGGCTCAGAAATAAAAACTTGTCAAAGTTATTTCAAAGAAATATGTGTATTCCTATTTCTTTTATCGTATGATAACACCATTAAGAAGTTGAGACGTCTTCTTCATTATGTGTCTAAATATAGAAGGGCCCTCTTTTATGAAACTCATGTTATTTAGTCATGAGATTAACAGAAGCATTTTCAAAGAAAAAAATACAGACTATTCTTTAAGTCCTTGAAAATAAAAGGCAAGAATAGAACAGATGAAAGTTTAATGATAATAAAAACTTCTTAATATTTAAAACTAAAGGCTAAGTATAAACTTAGTCATCAATCTGTTTATACAAAATGCCCCACAACAAGACTTCGGGACTTGTACTTCTAAAATCAACCCCTACAAATGATAACCAAGGGTTTGATTACAAGAAAAAACTTTCAAAAGAATCCAAGAACTTTAAACACAGTTTTCCAAACAGGTATCTGCAAAAAGGAATTTAAAGCAAATATAAATCTTGTCTCTAAGAAGAAATAACTAAGGAAGGATCATCAGCGAGCTCAACTGGAACAACATCATTAACAGAAGCAGGTTGATCTTCAATCCTAGCAATTGGTGCATCAATAGACGAAGTCTCAGCCTAGCTTGCAACAAGAGGCACGGTTGGGCATGTAGAAGGTGCAGTACTCGAGGCAATTTCAGCGTTCATGGGGACTTCAACTGCGAGATTTTCAGCCAAGGAAGTTTCAATCACGGGATCTTCACTCACGGGAGCATCAACTACGGGAGCTTCAGCTTCGGGAACCTCAATCGTAAGTGAAGGGAAGTCCAGTGGTTGTTGAGATTTTTCAATGGTCTCCATAACTTTAGCTAACTCTACCTCTAGATTGATGTTTTCTTGGCTAACTTCGACTAAAGCATAACACTGAGAGTTTAGAAAATCCCAGCTTACATCAACGGCAGCCTTATCTTCAAGAAGCTCATAATCTTTTTCACAAGTAACAATTTCATTCTTGAGTTCTTCATTTTCAGTCAAGGCTAAGTTGTAAGAGGCTTGGAGAGAGGCATGAGATTTTTCTAAGGTATGCACCTTGCCATCAGAAGTTCGCAGATCTTCTTGTGTCTGAGTCAAACTCTGCATCAGATCTGCAGCATAAACTTCTTTTTGACTTAAGAGAGCTTTCAACTCTCTATTCTCTTCACTTTCCTTAGGTAATTTCTCTGAGAAAGAAGTCTCGAGACGCTCACTTTATTTCTCTGCCTGACTTGAAAAAGCCCTGGCAACCGCAAGCTCTGAGGATAATGCTCTTATCTGTTGCTCCAGGTTATTCTTGTTCTCTTGCAAATCTTCTATAGTAATTTGTGCACTATCAAATTGTTCCTTCCAATTAGCTGCTTCCAACTGAGAGTCACGGGCTACCCTCTCTGAATCAAGAAAAACCTTTTCAAAGTCACTTGCCACCTTCTCTAAAAGAGAAACTCTGCTCATCAACTTTGTACCAATGAGATTGGTCTGAAAATGATAAGGGAGGAAAATAAGAATTTTAAAGAAAAATTTTGCAAAGCAAAGAAAGAAGGAAAATACCTTCAAGGTAGCATGAACTATGTCTTTCATCAAATTCAGGTAGCTTTGGCTATTCATTTTTTCTTTCTCAATTGGGCTAATTAAAGGCTCAAGCAAACATCTGCCTGACCAGATTTCCCCAGAAAGCTGTTGTTAGCAGGAACTTCAATAGTCATGTTCCTCATAGCAACACTTCTACTCGTAGAACCCACTTCTGTATGATGTAAAATAGAAGGAGGAACTACCAAAGGAGGAGTGGTAGAAGAAGTAAAAATAACAGAGGGAGGTACAGAAGCAGATGGAGCAGGTAAGGAAGGGATCAAAGGCACGGCAGGAGTAGGAAAAGAAGGAATTGAAGATACGGGAGTTGAAGAGGAAGACAGGGGAAGTTCATCCAAAACAGGACCTAACTCACCACTCTCGAAACCGCTAACGAAAAACTGGTTAATAGAGTCACGAGTGTAACGACAGGTAACAATATCATCATCTGAGACGAGATGAACATGCTCGGTAGGTGAAAAATGAGGAGAAACTTTGGCTTCATCAGAGACGATACGTCTCCTAACTCTTGGTCTTGTCATCAAGGAACCACCTTCATCTTCTTCCTCGGAGTCATCCTCTTCAATGGTTTTTTTTTCAAGAGTATATCCTGATCCCTTTCTAAGGAAATTTGAGTTCCTGAAGAGGAATGAGAAGCTGCAACTGCTTCAGCAGTAACACCTCAAATAGCAAATCTTTATAAAGAGAAGGATGAAAGCTAAAAAAATAAAGGGAAAAAAATTTAAATACGAGAAAGACAAAAACTCTTACTGTAAGTCTTTACTTTCCAACCATAATGATTGAAAATATATTTCCAAGACCTAGCCTCCATAGGCGCGATCTTCAAAAATTTATCTACCCAACAACAAAAATTGGGAACATTCTCCACAACTCCCATGGTTGCTAAAAAAACAAAGTTAAAGGACTTGATAAACTCGAAAAGAAAAATGTACCAGATATGGTGAGAGACTTACGTGCAAAGTTCCACTTATCAGGAAAGGGAACGTTTTTTCACCCACTAAACCAACTGTGGGGGCAGCAACAAATCGGGCATACCAGCCACGATCCTTATCATCTTTTGGGCTCACCAAAACCCTCTTACTCCTAGCATCTAAGGTAAAAATGCTATTGCAAAAAAGTATAGGGGTGTTGAGATGAATTAGGTGAGGGAAGGTAAAATTGACATCTGCCAAATTGGCCAGATGTCTTAAACAAGCAACAGCCCTCCATACCAGCGGGCCAATCTGTCCTAAACAGACTTTGAAGAAACGACAAAAATCGAGGATCACTGGATCAATAGTTGCTTTAAACCCAAGAGTAAAAGGGTATGTGTAAACAAACGAGAGTTCAGTCATATAGGAAGTAATTCATTGATTTGGTTTAGGGATTACAATGGGAAAATCGTCACTCCAGTGGCAATCTTTGCGGACTATGGAAGCTAAAACCTCTGTAATTAAAGTGGGGTAAGCGTCGGCACGATCCAGACCAGAAACTTGGCTTTGAAGTGATTGTCCATCATAATGAAAAGAAAAATCGATAGGGGCTATCTCTTATACCAAAGGCTCATGTAAAGGTTCAGAGGGCTCCTTGCCCTTAGAAGATGACTTTTGGGTAAAAGAACCTCTGGTTCTAGAAGAAGGACCAGGGCTAGGAGAAGGCATGGCAGAACCACTACCACGAGAGGATCTTAAGCTACGAAGTCTACCACCCCTTCTATGTCTAAGAGGGGTATTGGGAAAGTTGTCTAAAATAGGAACTCTCCTAGGGTTAGGGTTCGAAGAAGACATGATGAGGAAGAAGAAGAAGTGAACAGACATTTGCACAGTTCAAATGTTCGAAAAACGTTTTATATGGTAAAAAGTAAAAGGTAAAATTATATTTATACTGATGGGCGACCGTCAGAAGCGAAAATGCAATAATGGAAGGGTCCTAATAATGGTAACTGGTACTTCGTGAATAGTGGAGCTATAAAAAAGGCCTTGAAATGGGGTGCAAACTGCAGAATTGATAAGGAGTTGACATGTGTGAAGAACATTAAATAGAAGTGACCATTGAAGCGTCAATCTTGTCATAGCATTAATGGTGACAAAAATTCTCCTTTAATGAAATCCACTTCCCAAATATTCAACTGATGAATAAATGTAAAGAGGGGGGACTATCTGTATTGGGAAAAATTTAGTTTGCATATAGAAGATGACGTGTCATGACACGTAGACTGGTTAAATATTCAAAGAATTAAGATTAGTTAAGAGGTACGAGCAACAACAGATACAAGCAAGGTAAATAGAAGATACACAAGCAGTCGTACAAGCCATTTAACGCGCGTACCTATTCAAGACATTTAAAGCTCAAAGATCGTGAAGAATCAAAGGAATGAATCTGACAGCAAATAAGAGTCGTGATATAGTATTTAATAATTATTAAATACTGGAAACATTAGAGAATATGTATTTAATGTATATAATTGTGTAACGTAGCATTTAAAGTCATTAATTTCCCATAATAGCCATATTATGACAAAGGTAAGGCTCATATCCCCAAAATAGCTATAAAAGGGAAAGGAACAAACAATTGTAAAGACACGAAACACTATTGGAATATACTTTAATTTACTTGCTTTATGATCATATTATTCACAAATATCTTTCTTTATATACTTTTCTGTTTATCAGTAACCTGTATTCTTCTAAATTCTAGCTTTGAATAAAAATCTAATTTTTGGTTAAGCACCCCTAGCATCAGAAGATGGTGCTTTCCTTTGCACCGGTAAGTCACCAAACCTAGTGACGTCCTCCGAGGGGGTAGATTCTAAACCTTCAAAGAAATGATTGATATGTGCCACACTTGAGGCCCCTCGTATGGACGCTCTTTTAGCATACCATCCTCGTTGATCATGGAATCAAAAATCAGAGGAGACCCGATGAGGTCAATTGCCCCAAGCACATCTTTCGGGGCTTTTTCCTCTGTTCGAGAAGTATCAGCCCCGATTTTCCTCTTGACCCCTTTGTCTCGAGGTGCAGAGTCCTCACCCCCTTCTTGTTTTGGGATCTCCAGCTAAAGTTCTCTCATCAACCTTCTCAAGTAGAGATGGTTTAGTTTTAACACCCGCCGGTTCGGAGGCCTCTCGTATCAAGACACCTGCCCGGACGTGGGCCACCAGCTTGGATTGATCTTCTTCTTCTTCTTCTTCTTCTTCTTCTTCTTTGGACATATCCCTTAGCCAGTGGACTAAGTCCGAGGGAAGAGCGCCGGTTCTTCCCTTGGGTTTATGCGGCGGCCTCTTCTTTGGTTTTTTTCTTTTTCGAGTTCAGAGAACTCAGGGCCCTTTTCCTTATCTTCTCATCACCCTGCGTCGGAGCAGGGAACTTGAGAGGCACATCCTTATCACCAAATGGAGGCCTCATAGAAACATCATTGGTGAGACCTACAAAAGAAAACAGAATTGATAAGGATTCGAAATGCAAGGAGAAAACCAAAAATTATTAAATCAGAAAAGAAACATACCATGTTTACGGGACTCCCACCGACCCTTCGACAGTTAGTGCTATGCGCAATCGGAATATGGTCTCTATGACACAAGGTCCTTGACCCACTCTTTGAGTCGAGGAATTGCATCCAGCATCCAAGCCACAGTCGCACCACAAAAACACCAATAAGAATGGAGGGAAGGGAGAAATAATAAATAAAATCTTTGAGAAGTTATACTTACACTTCATGTTCCATTCGGGAAATGGCATGTCCTGCAGGGATCAAGTTTGAGGTCTTTACTCGAACCAATCGGACCATCTAGCCTCGGTCCCGATCCTCATCTATACTCAAGAATGGGGCCCTACTGGCCCGATGAGCATAAGATGATCGAGGGTGAAGGGACACGCCTCGATTTTTCTTACAAAAAAACAAAAAATCAATGTCTTCCAGAAGGAGGGGTGAATTTGACAAAGGGTCATGTCGTACCTCTTGCAGAAGGCGATAATGACCGGATCTAAAGGACCCAACATGAAGGGGTAAGTGTAAACACTTTAAAACCCCTACACGGGGTAGTAATTTCTTCCTCGGGTGAAGGAACCACCACATGCCTAAAGGCCTAGTTGCAATCCTCTTTGACCTTGGAGAGTAGATCATAAATGATCGAATATATATATATATATATATATATATATATATATATATATATATATATATATCGAGACCAGCTCGAATCGACCCGGTACTAAGGAAGTTTTTTAAACCTTGAAATCAGCACTGGTCAAGCACCCTCCAGGAACAAACTCTTCAGGGTGTGGTTCCGCCGCAGTCCCGTCACCGACAGGTTGTGATGAAGAAGAGTTCTCCTTTTGAGGAACAGTTGAGAAGTTTTTGCCATTTTAAAGAAAGGATGAAGAAGAGGAAATTAACAAGTTACACTTAGTGGTTTGCAAAAATGATCAAGAAATCTGGGTATAAAAGGTTGGAGAGTAAAGAGATTCTTGAAGAACCTGAGTAGAAGAAGCTTTGAACATAAAGTTTGAATGAATGAAACTTGGTATTTTATACTTTTCTAATGACGGTTCAAAACCCGTAGTGGCCGACAAACAACCGATACACATTAAATTCCATGGAGAATGGACCGACGAGACGTTTCAATAACATTATGTCGCTTACTTCATGACCTATCGAAGTAGGGTTTGGAATTTAATATCGTCTCTCATCATCTTATCTCCAAAAAATGAGGGGACTATCTGTACACGGTCAAAACTGGGTTCATCCACTGTATGACCAGCCGAGGCTGAAACGTGATAGGTCAGAGCTCGAGCCAGGGTTATATCGAACCAAGGCACGAAGTTAAATCATTGAGCTCATGACTCCAGGACTGGAAAAGATCAAGGGAACTTTGTCAAGCCAAATAATAGAATGCTGAATTATCTGGGATAGGTTGGAGATTACAGTGGAATTCTTGGCACGTATCAAGGGTAGGCCAATTAATTAGCAAATCATGAAAATAGTTACCTTTTATAGAATTATATCAAGAGTAGGACTCCCCTACTATATAAAGGGAGGATTGATCATTTGTAAAACACATTGTAATACGCAACAACAGGCAACACATTGTTAGTTCTAGCTCTTATCATCTTACTGTTCTGTTCTAACATCAGTTGAGAAATTTCTTGGCTCGAGGGTGATCACACTCAAAGGCTAAGGCTGTTCAATTTTTGTGTGGCTTGAATTTGTTTTCATATCATTAATTTCATATTAATCTATTTTCTATATTTGTATCAAGTTACATCGTGTATCCTTAAAACCACGCATAAATTTAATTTTTATCCGATTATAAGTGTAAATATTGGTATATAAGGGGGAAAAGGTAAAGGAGTAGGTCTATTATCACCCAAGTTTAGAATTGTGTGCGAGCTTGCTTACACGAATTTCTAGGCTAACCAAAAAAAGAGTTGGTTGTACCTCACAGCTCTTCAATTAAAATTTTTTTTGGGGCTATTAGATGTCAAATTTTTGAATAGTGTCATTAGCAACTTCAAATGTTGAAGCTTTTTTGCCAGCGTTTGGATATATATTTAGTTGAAACTTAAAAAAAAGGTTTAGAAGATAACGCATTCCTCGAGTCCCATTGTTCCAGCGTGGTCACTTTTATTGACTTATATTTGGCTTGGATTAAGTTTGGACAAATTGTATTTTATATGATTTTCATGTTTTTCCTATGTCTGCTTTTATGATTTGATTATTAAAATTATTCAAGGATATTTTGAATAATAATATGTTGTAATGACACTACACAAGTGAATGCGCAATCAAGACAAAATGTATTAATTTTTGTCATAACAGCGCTACGCAAGCAAATTAACAATCATGAAAAAGGATTATTAGCTAGCTATTACTTATAAAAAATTAATGCAATTGAGAAAACTAATTTTAAAATTTACTATCAACTATCGCAGTACGTAAGCGAATCTAAAATTTTATCAAAGGATTAATTAAACTAAAAATTAAATAAAACTATAGGATATGATAGAAAATTATTGAATCAGCTGATTAAATGTTAAACTGTAACGACCTGATCCGTTGTCTCATCAGTTACCGCTTTGTTTTTCCCATTTTATGCCTCTTCATGTTTCATTATCTGTGTTTGGTGTGTTAGAGTTGATTTGGATTGGTTTTGGTAGAAAATGAGACACTTAGTCTCTTTAAGGGAGGCATAAGTTGGAAAAGTCAACCAGATGTTGACTTATGAGTTATAGGGCTCGGATGTAAATTTCGATGATTCGGTTAGCTTTGGGAGATGATTTATGACTTAGGAGTATGATCGGAATTGATTTTGGAGGTCCGATGTAGAATTAGGCTTGAATTGGCGAAGTTAGTATTTTGGCGAATACCGGTTGATGGGTGAGATTTTGATCCGAGGGTCGGAATGGAATTCCGAGAGTTGTAGTAGTTCCGTAAGGTGATTTTGGATGTGTGTGAAAAATTTTAGATCATTCAGAGGTGTTTTGGTTGGGTTTTTGATCAAATGCGTATTTCAAAAGTTTTGAAGAAACTTAGGCTTGAATCCAAGGAGAATTGATGATATTAATGTTTTTTGATGTCTTCTGATGATTGAAACAAGTTTATATGATGTTTTGGGATATGTTGGTGCTATTGGTTGAGGTCCCGGGGGCCTCGGGGTGATTTCGGATGGCTAAACGGGAAGTTTTGAACTTAGAATTTCTGCAGAAAATGCACAGCAGTTGCAGACCAAAATTGGTCGCGGTGTTCACAGGGATTGGTCCGCGTTCGCAAAGGGGTGAGTTTTCAGTGCATCGCGTTCACATGGGTGGCTTCGCCTTCGCGTAGAAGGGGGCCTAGGGTTCTGCCAAGTTTATTCATCACGTTCGCGATAATGGGGTCTGCGTTCGCGTAGGATGAGCGGACTGTGCATCGCGTTCGCAGTCTATGGGACGCGTTCGCGTAGAGTAATTTCCTAGTCAATGATTTTTGTTCATTGCGAACGCGGGGGTGTTGACTGCGTTCCCGTAGGGTAAAAACTGGGCGTACAGAAGGGTTTTTATATCATTTTATCCGCGAAGCTTGGTCCATTTTCCTTCATTGTTGAGCACCTTAAGAGCTTTTGGGTAGAAATTGAAGAGGGTTTTGACGAAAATCGATTGGAGGTGAGTCCTATGGCCTAGAAACATCATCTTATTGAAGAATCAACCTTTAAATCCATGGAAATTTGGGTAAAATTTGGAGGAACTAGGGCTTGACTTTTGAAATGAAAATTTGGTTTTTGAGGGGGCATTTGAGCTCCGATTTTTGTAAATTTGATATGTATGAACTCGTGGCGAGACGATAAATCCGGTGATGTGAATTTCGTAATTTTTTGAGAAGTGGGACCGGGTCTCCGGTTTTGCTAGTTTCGAGATTTTTGCTATTGCTCGATTGTTTTCGATTGGGTATTGTTCCCTTAGCATATTGTGATGTATTTGCTCTGATTTTGGTTAGATACGACGCGCGTGGAGGCTGGTTTGAGGGTAAAAGGCATCACGGGCTAGAGATGTTGCCGGTTCGAGGTGAGCAATACTTGTAAATGATATCGTGAGGGTTTGAAACCCCGAATTTGCACATCATAATGCTGTATTGAGGTTACTTGCACGCCGAAAAAGAGCATGGGGTAGAGCACCGTTGGGGATTGTGACTTGGTCCGTCCTGGTTGTTGATTTTTACCGCATGTTTGACTGAAATTACTTGTCATCATCATAATTTGGGCTGATTGCCATGTTTTGGCTTCGTGCCAACTATGTGAATCCTTCAAGGATTGATCACTATTTTTGCATTACTTTGCTTATTATTTGATCTCGGTCCAGGGTTAATTACTGTTTTGCAAAATCAGCTATTTTTCTAAGATTTGAAAACTTAAACAACATTTTTATTGACATTTTGAGCTGAGAACTATGATTTTAATAGTGCCCAAGTGGCTTATGTGCATTTTTGGACTGAGCATGGATCTGGCTGCGTGCCGTAGCAGTGTTATCGTGATTTCTTAATATATATGGATGGCTCGGGCTGATGCCGTAGCGGTGTTATATTGATATTGCGCTTGGGCTGTAGGAGCCTCTCCGGAGTCTGAACCCCCACAGGGAGCGCGGGTACCCAAATGGATCAAGCTGCGTGCCGTAGTGGTCATATGCATTGCATTACATTCATGCATTGGTTCCTGATTGTACTACGTGTCATGACATTCAGCACTCTTATTTCATTAGCGTCCATGCTACTTCTTGTACTATTTACCAGATACCCTGGTGTTAATTGTTAGTGGAGTGTTGTGCCCGAGGGGCTGATTTATGTGTTGATTTGCACTATCTGTTTTCGCATTCATTTGCTTAACTGTTGGAAAGAATATTTTCAAAGGAAGTTTTAACTGAGCCCAAATATTTTCTAAAGGATTTTCACGGTTTTACTGTTTTCCCAAAGATTTGCACTGCCCTATATAGCATGATGGAGTGCTTTACGTGTTTTCTTTCCGCTTAGTTATTATTTAGTTTTATTGCTCACTGAGTTGGAGTACTCACTTTACTACATGCACCTCGCGTGCAGTTGCAGGTATTGTTCACCCGGTAGCGGGTTATTAGCTGATTGAAGGTAATACTATGGTAGCTGAGCAAGGTGACTGCCAGCGTTCGCGGCACCGAGTTTCTTCCTCTTGATTTCTAGATTTTTATTCTATACATTACAGACTTTGTAATTGTATTAAAAATCCTTCTAGATGCTCGTGACTTGTGACACCCTGATCGGGTTGTGTTGGGTTGTAAATATTTAGTATTATTGACATTAAGTTGTATTTATCTAAACATTTATGTTTAATAATTTTGAAAGAGGCGTTGTTATTCTGTTGGCTGGACTTGTCTTCACGAGAGGTGCCATCACGACCGGGTTGGGAATCGGGTCGCAACAAGTTAGTATCAGAGCCTAGGTTACTAGGTCTCACGAGTCATGAGCATGTTTAGTAGAGTCTCACGGATCGGTACGGAGACGTCTGTATTTATCCTCGAGAGGCTGCAGAACCTTTAGGAAAAACTTCACCTTCTTGGAATTCTTATCGTACTTACTTGATTCATCTTGATATATAGCTCTTGAAATTCCCTCCACACGTCTGTATGCGCACATGAGCACTCAGTATTATATGTGTCTTGATGGGTTGTGATTCCTCGATCAAGGGGCGAGATGTAATCTCCGTGAATTTAATGTTGGGCCAGTCTGGAGGACTTGAGGTCGGATCTTGCCTATGGCTTGAGCACTGAGGTGCTGATCGTGTGAGCAAGTGTTTTGAATCTATATGTTCGGTATAGTCCTTATTAGCCGGAATGGCGGTTGGATATCCATGTGATGAGTATGTTAGTGCTGTGAGGTGTATTTATATGACTTGGTAGTAACGAAGAAGTCCGCTGGATAATAGATGAACTAGTAAGTGATTTGTTTCCTAGTTGGGAAGTGAAGGGCATTGCATGCGACGGTATGAGTTCAGACTCAGGAAGACTAAATTGACTATGTAACGAATAAGATGGTGGAAGGTATGCTGAAGTACTAAATTAAGGTGAAGCAGATGGGTTATCTCCTGCGGAGTGTTCTTAAGTGGTATGATCCTTATGTGTATGTTAGAAGATCTCATATGTAATTGAAGGGTACGTGTTGAAATTTGAAAATTCGGGTCGCTCTAGAGGGTGGACTCAACTGATGTGGGGATGAATGTGAGGTTTGCCGAGGATTTAAGTACTAGATGATCTGTGTTTTCACAAACTAGTGGATGATTTGAGTTTAATATCACTATGATATTGTGGCATCATTAGAGTAAAAGTATTATGAGTTATTGAGTGTGTCCTGATATATAGCTTCGAGCCAAGTTGGGGAGGCTGCTGTTGATTAGCTGATCGCACGGTTATGTGCTATATTGGTTCCGTTTCGAGGTATGCTGGCGGATCAGTCCTGGTTGCAGAAGTTGAGCCAAGGATGGCACGAGTGAAATAAAATTTTGACAAAGGTTATATGGTGCTTCGTAGGTGTGAGAAAATAATAGGATGTCTTGAGTTGTTGTTGATAAAGAATGCTCAGTGTATAGAGAAGGAAGATGTTTGTTTGTATTGGAATTAGATCGTATCCTGCAGTGTCAGAGTGCTAATAAGGCACGAGTATTTCTGTTCGTTAAGCCAGGTAATTTGCAATTTAAATAAGAGTGAATGACTCTCGAGAATGGTTTTATTGTGTTCAAGATTCTACATGTGACAATCAGGTGTCTCAAGGTTGTGTATGTGGTCAGAGACCGTGTTTTCATCGGAAAATGTCGAGGCTTGTGGTATTTTTATGTCGATTATGGGATCCTATGTATCGGTATCTGGAAGGTAATGGTAACGAATTCAGATTCATAGGAAGTTTTTCAAGTAGTGTATTCTGGAGTGTGGTATTTTTGGGAATAGTTGAGAGAGTATTCGGTGGCCTATGGGTCTTAGACAGTGTGGTCTTATGTTCGGATCTTATGTGGTAAGCCCAGGCTGAGGTATTGTGGTGCTACAGCAAGGAGGAATATCATGTTGATGATGAATCAGAAAGGAAATTAGATATATAGAATAGCTTGATAGTATACTGAGTCAGTATGGTAAGGGTATGATAAATTCTCTGTATGTTTTCTAGGTAATGAGCCTTATAGGTATTGTGCGGCAAAGCTTTTGAGTTCTGACAGCTTGCTTAGCTTGGTTTGGATAGAAGGATTCAGCACGAACAGTTTAGCTTGTACAAATGGAATTGGCAGAGATATTCTTGTTGGGTTTTACCGTGGTTTGGAGATGAATATATTTCCTAGGGGTATGCGAAGCATGGAATGTGTAATGATTTTCTTCTAAATGGGATCAGTGGAAGTTGTTGGCTAGGTGAGTTACAGTTCAGTTCTGAAAAGAAGTTCACTAAACTCTTAAGTAAATAGTAGCCTCAGATAACGAAGGGAATGATACTGCTAATTGGAAGTGATTTGACGAGAGTATTTGTATCAGAAAGGGGTAATGTGTTTAGACTGATGATATTTCGGTAGTATTGCAGAACTTTCCTGCTAGATCAACTGTCGATATCTGAGTTTGTTTGATGACATAGGGGAATTTTAGAATATCTTTCATGGAATGATTTGGATACTCGAGGTGTAATATGTATTCATACAGTGGAATTTGGTGATTAGGTACAGTGATTCATGTGCTATATGGAGTTGGAGACTGGGAGTTCTCAGGTACAGACTATGCAGTGGTTGTGGATCGTGTGTGTTGGTACCATTAGTGGCTATTAGGATTTGGAGGCCAGAGTGGATCTTTATTTGCTTGGTATATTAGATTTTGGATATGATATTGGGGTGTAGACTGGTTGTCTAAGTGTTGGGTTATTCTAGACTATTGTGCTATGGGCTATGTCGAAAAATACCACAAGTTGCGTGGTGAGGTGCATCGGATTATGTTCTAGCAGAGTGGTTTGTATTCCGAAGACTAGTGGACGGCTGGGGAGGATTGCTTTTCTCAATTGGGCCTTCGTAATGGATGTCAGTGCAGAGGTTTCTACCTTTGATTCTGTTCCGGTATTGAGGGACTTTTTCGGATGCGTTTCTTATGGCCATGCATGTCGCCGGGTGAGATAGTGGATTGCGGTATTTATTTGGTGCCGGGCACCGTATCGTACGGCTCCGGCAGGAGTTATAGTAGTGGAAGGAGAAGCTTTAGGCTTCTTGATATTGAGTTCGTTGGCAGACCAAGGTGGCTACGTAATTAGCTTGAGTTAGCTTGGTTGGCCTCGAGTTGTATTGTTGAGGGATAGGTTGTTTCGATTGTTATTGAGCTTGTTGGTGATTTAGGGAAGATCTATGAGTTGCTTTCTGTACTGTGTGATGTTATGATTTGTTGGATATGGACACATGTGGTGTGGTTCTATTGAGGATTTATAGAGAGAGTCGAGCGGGAAGAGTAATTGAGAGTTTCTCGGTAAATGGAGTATTGGTTATGACCTATCGGGTTGTGTGTCGTATGTTATTTGTTTCACCGTGGGTGTAATGAATTGCTTTGGTTTCAGACATCAAATATTATGCGTGGTTGTTGATTTTGAGTATAGCGACTTGATGTGCTTCATGTGTAACAGTGTGTGGATAGGATCGCGCATTGTAGCAAGGCTACATGGAGTTATGACCCTTCGGGGTAGATTCAGGTATTCTATTTCTATGATGTGAGATGGGGTCTCAGCCTTGTGTTGTGATGGTACTGATGAGCTTGAGGTACAGCTCTTTCGTTTGAGTCATTTGTCATGATTTGAGTATGTTCATACCATTTCTTATTGGTGCGTGTATTATGCAAGTTGTGGCTTAGGCTTGTGTTGAGGTGTCATATCACCAGAGTGGTGTGCTGGATTCGAGACGATCTTTGGAGTCATTAATGAATACGAACACATTTGATTTCAGCTTGTTGGAAGGATAATATCGAGGTTCGGTTCGGAAATCTGCTGTGGTATTAGTCAAAAGGGAAGTGGCTTCATGAATGGTTGATATGAGAAATGGTTATGGTTTGCTGCGTGTTTCATTTATAGTTGGCAGTATATGAAAGTGTTAGAATGAGACTTTAGCTAAATAAGAGGTTTTCTATTGGTATTTGGTTGTTGTGGGTAACTACCGTGAATGGAAGTTATCGTTTCGAGTGCTTGGATTATATGGTATATCATATTATTTCGCTTGAGGTTGCAAGTATGGGTTAGTACAGCTGGTTCGGGACTATTCAACGTATAGGTGTGAGGTTGTGATCACATTGATGGTTTCAGAAGTGAAAATGTAGTTCTATAATTTATGGGCTAGACGGGATTGTGTAATTTTAGCTATGTCGTGTTGTCGGACCTATGAGAGATAGGGTGACGTAGGATCACCCCGTGTATATTCTTGGTAAGATCATTCAGCTATTGGTTGGCTTCTAGAACAACCATGGATACGCTCGAGGATGAGCGTTTGTCAAAGTTGGGGAGGATGTAACGACCTGACCCATCATCTCATGAGTTACCGTTCTGTTTTCCCTGTTTAATGCCTCTTCATGTTTCATTATCAGTGTTTGGTGTGTTAGAGTTGATTTGGATTGGTTTTGGTAGAAAATGAGACACTTAGTCTTTTTAAGGAACGCTTAAGTTGGAAAAGTCAACCGAACATTGACTTATGAGTTATAGGGCTCGGATGTAATTTTCGGTGATTCGGTTAGCTTTGGGAGATAATTTGTGACTTAGGAGTGTGATCGGAATTGATTTTGGAGGTCCGGTGTAGAATTAGGCTTGAATTGGCGAAGTTAGTATTTTGGCGAATTCCGATTGATGGGTGAGATTTTGATTCGAGGGTCGGAATGGAATTCCGAGAGTTGCAATAGTTCTATTATGTGATTATGGATGTGTGTGCAAATTTTCAGGTCATTCGGAGGTATTTTGGTAGAGTTTTTGATCGAATGCGTATTTCGGAAGTTTTGAAGAAACTTAGGCTTGAATCCTATGAGAATTGATGATTTTAGTATTTTTTTTTATGTGTTTTGATGATTGAAACAAGTTTATATGATGTTTTCGGATATGTTGGTGCTTTTGGTTGAGGTCCCGGGGGCCTCGGGGTGATTTCGGATGGCTAAACGGGACGTGTTAAACTTAAAATTTCTGCAGAAAATACACAGCAGTTGCAGACCAAAAATGGTCTTTGCGTTCTCAGGGATTGGACCGCGTACGCAAAGGGGTGAGTTTCCAGTGCATCGCGTTCACGTGGGTGGCTTCGCGTTCGCATAGAAGGGGGCCCGGGGTCCTGCCAAGTTTATTCATCGCGTTCGCGTCAATGGGGTCCGCGTTCGCGTAGGAGGAGCGGCCTGTGCATCGCGTTCACGGTCTATGGGACGCATTCGCATCGAGTAACTTCCTGGTCAACGATTTTTGTTCATCGCGAATGCGAGGGTGTTGACCGCGTTCCTGTAGTGTAAAAATTGGCGTACAAAAGGATTTTTATATTATTTCATCCGCGAAGCTTGATCCATTTTCCGCCATTGTTGAGTATCTTAATAGCGTTTGGGTAGAAATTGAAGAGGGTTTCGACGGGAATCTATTGGAGATGAGTCCTATGGCATAGAAACATCATTTTATTGAAGAATCAACCTTTAAATCCATGGAAATTTGGGTAAAATTTGGAAGAACTAGGGGTTGACTTTTGAAATGAAAATTTAGGATTTGAGGGGGCATTTGAGCACCGATTTTTGTAAATTTGATATGTATGAACTCGTGGCGAGACGAGAAATCCGGTGATGTGAATTTCGTAATTTTTTGAGAAGTGGCCCCGGGGCTCGGGTTTTGCTAGTTTCGAGATTTTTGCTATTTCTCGATTGTTTTTGATTGGGTATTGTTCCCTTAGCATATTGTGATGTATTCGCTCTGATTTTGGTTAGATACGACGCGTGTCGAGGCCGGTTTGAGGATAAAAGACATCGCGGGCTAGAGATTTTACCGGTTCGAGGTGAGTAATACTTGTAAATGATATCCTGAGGGTTTGAAACCCCTGATTTGCACATCATAGTATTGTATTGAGGTGACTTGCACGCCGAAAAAGAGCGTGGGGTAGAGCACCGTTGGGGATTGTGACTTGGTCCGTCCCAGTTGTTGATTTTTACCGCGTGTTTGACTAAACTACTTGTCATCATCATAATTTGGGCTGATTGCCATGTTTGGGCTTCGTGCCAACTATGTGAATCCTTTAGGGATTGATATCACTGTTTTCGCATTACTTTGCATATTATTTGATCTCGGTCCAGGGTTTTAATACTGTTTTGCAAACTCAGCTATTTTTCTAAGATTTGAAAACTTAAACAACATTTTATTGTCGTTTTGATCTGAGAACTATGATTTTAATAGTACCCAAGTGTCTTATGTGCATTTCTGGACTGAGCATGGATCGAGCTGCGCGCCGTAGCAGTGTTATGGTAATTTTTGGATATATGGATGGCTCGGGTTGCACGCCGCATCGCTATTACATTGATATTGCGCTTGGTCTGTAGGAGCTCCTCCGGAGTCTGAACCGCCACAGTGAGTGCGAGTACCTAAATGGATCGAGCAGCGCGTCGCAGCGGTCATATGCATTGCATTGCATTCATGAATTGGTTCCTGTTTGTACTACGTGTCATGACATTCAACACTCTCATTTCATTGGCATCCATGCTACTTCTTGTACTGTTTACTAGATAACCTGGTGTTAATTGTTAGTGGAGTGTTGTGCCCGAGGGGCTGACTTATGTGATGATTTGCACTATCTGTTTTCGCATTCATTTTCTTAACTGTTGGAAAGAATATTTTCAAAGGAAGTTTTAACTGAGCCCAGATATTTTCTAAAGGATTTTCACGGTTTTACTGTTTTCTCAAAGATTTGCACTGCCTTATATTGCATGATTGAGTGTTGTACGTATTTTCTTACCGCTCAGTTATTATTTAGTTTTATTGCTCACTGAGTTGGAGTACTCACTTTACTCCCTGCACCTCGCGTGCAATTGCAGGTATTGTTCACCCGGTAGCGGGTTATTAGTTGATTGAAGGTATTACTATGGTAGCTGAGCAAGGTGACCGCCAGTGTTCGCGACACCGAGTTTCTTCCTCTTGATTTCCATATTTTTATTCTATGCATTACAGACTTTGTAGTTGTATTAAAAATCCTTCTAGATGCTCGTGACTTGTGACACCCCGGTCGGGTTGTGTTGGGTTGTAAATATTTAGTATTATTGACATTAAGTTGTATTTATCTAAACATTTATGTTTAATAATTTTAAAAGAGGCATTGTTGTTCTGTTGGCTGGCCTTGTCTTCACGAGAGGCACCATCACGACCGGGTTGGGAATCGGATCGTGACATAAACATCACGCTACACAAATAATTTCGTGAAGTTAAAGCGCGTCTACTATTTGTTTAGCGTTTAAATCAATTACTAAGGTGATTATGTTTTCATATTATTTTTATTATAAAGGAAAAGAAATCTATCTTTTATTGAAATTAACTGGTGGAAACATGAAACTTGAAAGTTTGGTCCAACTTGTTATATTAAAGAGTGGACAGCTTTGTTATCAAAAGAAAATGGGCCAACCCTTATTGGAATTGGCCAAATTACAAGGAAATGGGCCAGCCGAAATTACTAAAAAAAAATGGGCCCGGTGGCATGCTTAGCACGAAATAGGCATGGCTGGATTTAAATTCACATGGTCCATATGTATTAAAGCCCAATTTGCAACTACAAATCAACTAGTGACCCGCTAGAACTTTGCAATGAAACCAATTTCATTCCTCCTAAGCCACCGAACATTGCTTCAACCACAATGTCTTTCTAATTTGATGCCTTCGAACAAAAGTTTCAGGGATAAATTAGTTGATGGGATTGAGGAGGAGGAAATTCATATGACCGTTGATGATCAACCCCCCCTTCCATCTTCCTATGTGTCAGCTAATTGTATGCCCTACTCCAAAGATGATCACCTAATTTATCTATCTCCAGACGATCTCCATCGCATCTACTCCCCATAGAGATTCTCTACAATAAAAAAGCTACAAGGGATGCGAATTCAACACCAACTACTAAAAAGAAAGGTCCAAGATCTGTGGAGACTAAAAGAAAACTTTTCACTCATAGACTTAGGACATGACTATTATATTACAAAGTTCAACAATGAAGATAGCATGTTAAAAGTGCTACACCATGGTCCTTGGTTCATCTTTGGCCATTTTCTTTCGGTCCAAAAATGGGTTCCAAACTTTATTGCCACAAAGGCAAAAATCTCATTAACGGCTATTTGGATCCGCTTACCACAATTACCAACAGAGTTTTATGATAGCCAAATTCTCACAAAGGTGGGAAACAAAATTGGTAAATTATTAAAAATTGATGCATGCACCTCTTCAACCTTAAGGGGCCGTTATGCTAGATTGTGTGTTGAAGTCCCACTTGAGACACCAGTCATTCCATTTATTTATATTGGTCCCTATAAACAAGAAATACAATATGAAGGTACTAATGTCCTATGCAAAAATTGTGAAAGATTAGGTCATTCAGTGTCCTCATGCAACTACATTATCCAAAGAAGCAAACAAATCCCTACAAGGAAGACACGGACAGTGGCCAATCAATGTCCATAGACACTACCTTCCAAGACATGCAAAGGGGATCTTCACTGCCCAAAGAAGGTGTCTGGCACACTGTGTCATTCCCCAGGAAAATAAAGGTTGTGTACAAGCCAAAGCCCCAACAACCCAATGATGGTAAGGTATTTTTTAATTCAATACCCAATCCAGGTAAATACCCTCTTCCCCCTCTTTTAAATTCTAATTTTAAAGGGAATACCCCTGCTGATCCTTACCCTAATAATGATAAACAAAAAGTTAAGGACATTGTCACAAGAAACTCCTTCAGAGCATTGGACAATCCGCCTATTACCACCAATGATCTCATTGGTAACATAGAAAAAAACGACAATACATGCATGGTTATTGACATGGTTAGCAAAGGACCACTGGAAGTCCACTTGGCAGACCCTAAGGCCACCCAATTAAATTACATGTATGGTAATAATTCCTTTTCTGCTAATAATGACTCCCTAAAACATCCTAATACTATAACTCTTCCTGACTCATCTCTCTCCAAACCCTCTAATGTAACACTTATAATCATAATTCTAGTTTATCTTTGTGCATGGGAGATAACTCTCTAGGCAGAATGCTCAACCATGTGGCTATAGAAGCTTCCTCTCAACCCCAAATGGCCAATGAACAATCCCATATTTCCCTAACAAAATATTCACAAAATCTCACTAAAAACCTATCACAAGTAACCTAGGTGGTATCAACTTAGATATCACTACTACTAGCCCCTCAATCTCTACTTCTCACAATACAAAACCTAGACTCCTATTCTCATAACAACCTTATAAACTCTACTCCTCCCCTTCACAATGCCCAGAATTCCAATTACTCAGAGAAGACGTTATCGTTTAGTGCAAGTCCTAAGGAACCAACGATCCCTAAACATATCCAACCTACCACTACCCCAAAACCAAATAGAAACAATCAAACCTACTTCATACAACCACCACTTCCATTAGGATCATTAACCTCTCTCGTAGGTGGAGCAAGCCTTGACGGGCCATGCAATAACATTTAGTATGGTGCTCAATACTCAAGACACGATCATAGTTCTTCAAAACTCTCATTTCCTAGCTCAACTAGTCTTAGAGGGGATGAATATGGCCATGAACAACTACTTCAACCATGTATGGTTGAACAATATCCTCCACCCACTAGCCCCGTCCCTGAATCTCAAACAAGCACAAGCCATGCGGAGTTAATGGAGCCTCCCACCACACTTCAATCACATTCAGTCCCAACAAGTTCCAGTGGATCTCCCATTCTTTCCCCAGGAGAGATTAACAACATGAACCCTATTTTCATTCCATGGACAACCCATTCTATCCGGTGGTCCCACAAAACAACCAACAACAACCCATGCACAACCACCACTACATGCACAACCTCCACTTACAGCCATCACTTGCTCAACCACAAAATCCTCCAATGAACCCTCAACTTCAACCCCCTCTCAATGCACTAGAATAAGAAAATGTGGAAATGGAGGAGGAGAAAAAAGTAAACCTCGTCCAGTATGAGAGCTTTCAAGGCTCAACGAGGTAAAAGTACACCTCTTCAGAGACCAAGGGAGAAAAGGTACGTGCTAAGCTATCCAATAGCACTACACAAGTTCTCCATGGATATGCGACCCCCTCAAGACTTAACAGTGGGAAATCATGCCATGATTCTGGTTCCTTCACTAAGGAGGAACCCAATTCCTCCAACCCAGAAGAAAAATGGGACACCACCTAATCTTCCAAATACGTATAGGCCTACTAATGTGATAATATGGAACATCCGTGGTGGAAATAATGATAATTTTAGGGTGAACTTCAGAGAAATGCTTGATACTCATAAGCCATGCATGGTTGCCCTTCTGGAGACTAGAATGGAAAGTCACTTATCCCTTCTAAGTGATTTTGATTTTTTCCAAATGATCGAGGTGCCTAGCGAGGGTCAATCAGGAGGTATAGTTCTTCTTTGGGATGCAAACATGGTCAGGGTCCATGACTTCGTTAGGAACAATCATGAAATCCATGCTATGATCGAGGTATTTTCTTTAAAAATTACTTGGTTATTTTCATCTGTTTATGCTAGCACTAAGTTGTTTAAACGTCTAGAAATGTGGAATAACATAGAAAAAATAAGCAAGATTGTTAATGGACCTTGGCTTCTTGGGGGTGGGGGGTGGGGATTTCAATGATGTTATAAACTACAATGACAAGCTTGGAGGCAACTTCATTAACAGTAGACATAGCAAACAAATATGGAATAGTATTGACTTTTGTAAACTTTTAAATTTAGGCTACAAGGGTTGCAAATACACTTGGTCGAATCATAGGAAGAAATCTAAGAGTCTAATGATGGAACGACTTGATAGAACTTTTGTGAAAAAAGAGTGGATTGACCTTTACCCTAAGGCAGTAGTGATTCATCTCCCAAAAACCCATTCGGATCATAATCCCCTCCTCTTAAATTTGAAACCTAGGCATGCTAACAATATGGATAAGCCTTTTAGTCTAGAAACTATATGATGTAGGCACCCTGATTTTATTATCTTATTAAAAACAATTGGCTTAGTGAAGACCTAGTGGTGGCTCAGGAAAATTTTACCAAAGATGTTATAAATTGGAAAAACTCTACCTTTGGTGACATTTTCAAGAAAAGGAGAAATCTACTTGCTAGACTAAATGGTATTCAATCTTCTCCTCATTACTACAGTAGTGACTTCCTTCAAAATCTTGAATCAACTCTTCAATTAGAATATAACATCTTACACATGGAACACGACTTTTGGAAGTTGAGAGCTAGGAGTAATTGGATAAATGATGGTGATGCCAATACCAAGTTTTTCCATATTATGGCTTCTAATCGTAAACGTCGTAAAGCCATTATGTATTTCACTAATAAGCCAAAATGATTTAAAATATATAATTGTCATTTTAAAAATGTATGGACCAATTTTTACGAATATAAAATGTAATTATACTTTAAACGGGCTAACATTGCAATTGTATGCAATTTAGCTTAAAAAATACTAAATGTACTTATAAAAATGTATTAACCACATTTTGGTATAAATATAGAAATTAAATGAATAAATCATCATAACGATAATTTAGGAAATAATTATTGGGATTTTATGAATAAAAGGGAATAAATTAATTTAAATCCTGAAGATTATGGGAAAAAATATAAAAACCTTGTGCATACTTATATATGCATATATATGCTATTTTGAAGGTATTTATACATATTAAAATATATAGGAAAAAATTGGGTATCAACCATCGTGACCAAAGATATGCTTTCGAATCAACACACTATGAGGAAAGTAGTAAAATACCCCTCAGGGTCCAAACAATTCGGTACAAGGCCCCAAATATGGCATCCAAATTAACAAATTCATTTCTAAAAGACAAAGATATCATATAGAATTTATCAAAAGAAGCAACTCTACAGTTACCATGAGACGGACCAAGTCACAATCCCCATGGGTGCACGCCCACACGAAAATTATAAAAATTTAATCAAAATTTCTGAAATTGGCCAAACCTGACCCCCGGGCCCACATCTTGAAATCCGATAAAAATAACAAAACAAGAAAATACATTCGCTCACGAGTCTATCCATATCAAATTCACCAAAATCTGTCATCAAATGGCCATCCAAATCCCCAAAATTAACTTTCCAAATTTTCTTCCATTTTCCCAAATTTTCACTCCAAATTCCCAAATTCAATGATAAAAATCAAGACATTATTATGGGATTTAATCAAATTTGAGTGAAGAACACTTACCCCAATCAATCCTCTGAAAATCCCTTCCAAAACTGCCTTCTCCCGAGCTCTCTAATGAATTTTGAAATTATGGACCAAAACCCTCGATTTTGAACTTAAACATTTTGCCCAGATGTCTTCTTCTTCGCGAAAGCGGTAGTGCCAGCGCGTTCGAGAAGCACAACTGCCTCTGACCTGGAAATCCTCTGAAAATCCTTCTACGCGAACGTGATACACCACTCGTGAACGCGTACCTTAACCAGTTCAACCATCGCGAATGCAACGCCCTTACCGCGAACGCGATGCATACTCAGATCAAACCTTCGCATTTGCGGCCTCCCCTTTGTGAACACGAAGAACAAATTCCCGTTGCTCTCAATAACCCTTCGCGAAAGCGAAGAAGGAATTCTCTACAACAAAATACCAGAAATCTGCCAACTTTTAAAGTTAGGAATTGATCTGTTAACCACCTGAAATTCACCCGAGGCCCTCAGGACCTCAACCAAACATGCCAATACATCCCATAACATCATTCAAACTTGTTGCAACCTTCGGAACACTCAAAACAACATCAAATCACCATCAGATTCAAGCCTAAGGATTTTCAAACTTTCAAATTTCACAAATGATGCAAAAACCTATCAAACCTCATCCGAATTACCTGAATTTTGCACACACGTCACAAATGAAAAAACTGACCTACTTCAATTTTCGGAATTCGATTCCGACCCCATTATCAATATTTCCATGCCGACCGAAAAGCTCCAAATTTCTAATTTCGTCAATTCAAGCCTAAATCTACCACGTACCTCCAAATTACATTTCGACCACCCTCCTAAGTCCAAAATCACCTAACGAAGCTAACCAAATCATAAAAATCCAAATCTGAGATCAAATACTAAATAGTCAAAACTTGGCCAAACCTTTCAAATTTAAAGCTTCCAGCTAAGAACCATTCTTCCATAGCTATTCCAGTTAACCTAAAAGCCAAAACCGATGATTTACATATATCATAATACATCATATAGGGCTAGCCATGCCCAAGAACTGGCGAGTGATGTGCAAATGCTCAAAACGACCGGTCGGGTCATTATATTTGCAATGTTTTAATTCGCTTGAATCACGTAGAGATCCTGTATATATGTCTTGAACAATTTACCTTGCCTATCTATAGTTGCCTGTTTAAATAATTTAAACATTGCTAGTATAAGCTATAACGTGTCTGCCTATTTGACAACATTCTTACGTGTCTATATGAGTAGATGAATCTGAACCTTTGGTGTTGATTATATGCAGTCCTATTTGTTTCGAATGCACGATTACTTTTATCATATTTTAGCAACCTAGGTAAGTCTAGAACCACCCAAATAGAGGTCCAAAGCCTCCTGGACCATAGGCATAGGACAGGTAATGCACGCGTAGGACACAACTTAAAATTTAATTAGAGAGTCTTTAAGTAAGCAACTTCAACATAGTAATTGGGTAGCAGGAGATGATAGTTTGTGCCCGCTGAATAAAATAAGAAACCCCCTACCCTAAGGGAGTTGCAAAGTATTACTTATGTTTCGCGATGTGATCCTTTAGGATAAAAACTTAGGACCCCCCTCCCCCCCCCCCCCCTTTTATATACTTTCCATTTACACTAAGTCATTTGCATAGACCAATATATTTGTACCCTTGCAATCATTAGGATTTGTACCAATTCCCATGTGTTATGATAAGGCTCTTTGACTTCTATATTTTCCTTTGTTTATTTGATCACCTAGCCAAATTACATAATTTACACAGTTTTAAAGTTCAGCTAGAACCTGTAGTTGTGGGCCTTGAAGAGTGCCTAACACCTTTTTTTTGAGGTAATTTGAGCCTTTACCCTATCTGTGGTGACATAGACTAGTTAAACCAGTCACTTGCAAATAGGTGACCTAACGCACCTTAAAAATTATTAGGTGATGACTCTTCTCTTTTAGTACCTCCTTTAAAAGAGTTATCACACGTCGAAACCCACCTTTGTCAGAAAACTGGGCCGGACATGAAGCCAAGGCCAAGAAGATGGCTTATCCCGATGAGGAGGATTCTGAGAGGTCTGAAGACTTGAATGAGCTCAATGGTGATGAAGGCCTAGAGGATGAAGATGACGCCCCCGATAAGGACCAGGCTCCTTAGACCTTTAGATGCTTTTGTTTCTTCTTTTTTGAAATTATGTTGAGGTCACGCGGCCCTTGTAAAAAAATTATTGGCCTATTTGGCCCTTGTGAAAAGAATTTTTTCATGAATATATAAGCCTTTCTTTCCCTTTTTTGGCTTCTGAGTTTTTCTCTTTGCTTTCTCATTTATATTCACAAAGGCTGGAATGCCTTAGCATAAAATAACTTAGGTTATGTTCGAAAGGTCAAACAAACCTCACCTTTATATTACTGTGTTTTAAAGCATTCCCAAAGTAAGTAATTTAGATTATAGTTTGCCGTGGGTAGACGAATAGGTTATGAAAATTTTTCTTTTTTGAAGGCTTATCTTTTGTTATGAGTTTCAGACGTCTCCGAACCGTATTAATATGTTCGTAGCTTTTTAGTTCGAGAGTCGCCCAATAGACTTGTTTTCTCGAGTTTTCCGGGATTGATCAAGATAACAAACTCCGAATGGAGATGTTCGTGGCCTTTAAAATTCATTCCAGAGTTATCTAGGCTTGCCCAAGATAATAGTCTCCGAGTGGAGATGGCCGTGGCCTTTAAAATTCGGGGGTTTCCTGATATATCTTATGCCCCCGAGATCTAGTGGCTTGGGCTACTCGAGTTTATATTTAGACGACAGTCCCCGAGTGAGGGAGTGATCATTCGAACTCCAGTTATAAATGACCCTTGATCTCATTACCTTTAGGAGATTGGAATTTTAAAATTCTTTAAGGGATGTAAAGAATAAATTTTTGAAACATAAGATGGTTGCAAGGAAGAGACTTCTCTTTATTCTTGTGTAAGATAGAAACATAGGTACACATGCTTTGTGTTAGTGTTCGATCAACTTATGTGGACATGGTTCGTTTGATTGTTTGGCCCTTACAATACATCCTATCGATTGATACCCTTCAGCTACGAAGATTCTTTCCTTGCTAATATCTGCATCCGAGGGTGATGCCCCCCAGTATTCGAGATTGATTATAGAGGATACTTGAATACTATTAATTCCAGCCTTGACACCGATTCCAGATCAGTCTTTGATTCTAAGTTAGCACGATCCACTGTTGCCTCATAAAAAACCTTGCCGAAAAAACCATTTGGGACAAAACCGATTCAAGGGAAAAAGAGTGCAACGCATGCTTTCAGACCTAAAGACTTCGTGCTGCTCCTTGTTGATCAACTTCAAGTGTTAGTCTAAAAAATAAAAGAAAATGAATGGGGTCGTACCTTTGCAGTAATATCATTTTAGGTGAGTTAAATTCCAATTGCTAGATGGTTGTTTCCCGTTCATTGTTCCGAGCTTATAAGATTCGTTCCCAGTGACCTCAAGAATTTGGTACGGTCCTTCCCTGTTCGGACCCAACTTTCCTTCATTCGTGTTCTGGATGTTTAGTGTGACCTTCCTTAGTACTAGTTGGCCCGATTATAATACCTCTGGATATGTTGCTTTTGAGTAGCCAATCGAATAAGGGCTGCTTCACGTCTTTCATCCAATAGCTCCAGGCTCGCATTCATGGCCTCGTCATTTGATTCCTTTGTTGCATATCGGAATCTGATACTTGGCTCCTTGACTTTGACCAGTATTAGAGCTTCGGCGCCATAAACCAATGAGAATGGAGTAGTCCCGGTACTAGACTTTTGAGGTCTTGCGATATGCCCAAAGGACTTCGGGCAGGATCTCTTTCCATTTTCCCTTGGCATCTGTTAACCTTTTCTTAAGGTTTTAGATTATAGTTTTGTTGGTCGATTCAGCTTGTCCGTTCCCACTAGGGTGATAAACTTTCGATACGATTATTTTGATCTTATGATCTTTGAGAAACTTGGTCACTTTTCTACCGATAAATTGTTTTATGTTGTCACATACAATTTCGAATGGCATCCCGAACCAATATATGATGTGGTCCCAAATGAAGTCGATGACTTCCTTCTACCTGACCTTCTCGTATGCAAATAAGTTGGTCATTAATAAGATAAATTGAGCCTTACCCAGTTCCCATGGAAGAGGGCCGACGATGTCCATTCCCCACTTCATGAATAGCCACGGTGACAAGAACAAATGCAATAGTTCCCCGAGTTGGTGAATCATCAGAGCATATCTTTGGCACTTGTCATATTTTCGTACGAACCCCTTCGCTCTATGTCCATATCAATCCAGTAATAGCTGGCTCTGATCACCTTTTGAACCAATGATTAAGCGCCTGAATGATTTCCACAGGTGCCCTCATGAACTTCCCTCAAAATATACTCGGTATGTCCTGGTCCCAGACATATTGCTAGCGGGCCATCGAATATCCTTTTGAACAAGGTTCCATCCTCGGACAAGCTAAATCGGGTTGCCTTTATGCACAGGGCCCTCGATTCTTTTGGATATGAGGGAAGTTTCTTGGTCTTCAAATAGTCTACGTACTTATATCTCCAATGCAAGGTTAAGCATGTGGAGTTTATTTCGACATGACCTTCTTCTACGACCAACCTCATGAGTTTTATGAATGCCCCGAGTTGAGCTCGTCGTCTTAGACTGATGACCCTAAGTTTGCAAGGGCATCAGCCTCACTATTTTGATCTCGAGGTACATGTTTCAAATTCCACTCTTTGAACCGATGTAATAATACCTATAACTTATCTAGGTACCTTTGCATTTGTTTTTCTCTGGCTTTGAACGTTCCATTAACTTGGTTCACCACAAGGAGGGAGTCACACTTAGATTCGATCACCTCCGCCCCCAAGCCCTTGGCCAGATCGAGACCTACAATCATGGCCTCGTATTCGGCCTCATTGTTAGTCAATTTCACAGTTCTAATAGATATTCTAACTACATTGCCTATGGGTGGCTTTAGTACCATGCCAAGTTCGGACTCCTTTGAGTTTGAGGCACCATCCATAAAGAGGGTCCAGATTCCCAAAAATGTCCCCGAGTTTACCTATAACTCTCTTTCGACTTTGGGTATTAGGGACAGCGTAAAGTCAGCCACTAAATCTGCCAAAATTTGAGACTTAATGACTGTTCGAGGTTGATCTTCGATATCGTACCTGCTGATTTCTATGGATTATTTGGCCAATCGCCCCAAGAGTTCGGGTTTATGCTTGATATTTTGTAATGGTTATGTTTTAACAACACATATAGGATGGCACTGAAAATATGGTCTCAATTTCCTAAAGGCATATACTAAAGCGAGCGCCAATTTTTCTAGGTGAGAATATCTAGTTTCAGCCTCACCTAAGATCCTGCTAACATAACAAATTGGAAATTGCGCACCTTGTTCTTCCCAAACTTGGACTCCACTTACCTCCATTTGCGTTACTTCCAAATACAAGTATAGTTGTTCATCTACCGTTGACGTATGAAGAAGCGGCGGCTCGATAGATATCGCTTAAGTTCTTCCAAGGCCCATTGGCATTCCAGGTTCCATGGGTCCATGTAAAGTAGTTCTTCTTCTTCAGTAACAAGAAAAATCGAGGGCTCTTATCCGAGGACCTCGAGATAAATCACCCTAGGGCGGCAATGCGCCCGGTTAGCCTTTGTACAGCCTTCACATTATCCACTATGATATCCTTGATAGCTTTGGTCTTATCGGGGTTGATCTTGATTCTTTGGTTTGACACCATGAACCCGAGGAATTGACCTGATCCGACTCCGAACGCATATTTTTCTGGATTCAGCTTCATGTTGTACTTCTTTAATATAATGAAGGTTTCTTGCAAATTCTTTAAATGGTCCGCTTCTCGTAGGGACTTAACTAACATATCGTCAATGTAAACTTCCATCGATTTTCCTTTTTGTTCTTTGAACATTACATTTATTGGGCGTTAGTAAGTGGCACCGTCATTTTTTAATCCAAATGGCAATACATTATAGCAGTATGTGCCATACTTATTGATGAAGGAGGTCTTTTCCTGATCATCTGGGTTCATTCGTATTTGGTTGTACCCAGAGTAGGCATCAAAAAAATAGAGGATCTCGTGGCCAGTCATGGCATCGATCATGCGATCGATGTTTGGAAGAGGGAAAGAGTTTTGGGGCATGCCTTATTTAAATCTTTATAATCCACGCACATTCTTAGTTTTTTTCCTTTTTAGGGACTACTACTACGTTTGTATTTGACCTCGCGGATGGACCCTATCTTAAGGAAGTTTAGTTACTTTTCCTTGATGAAAGCATGATTGACATCAGACTGGGTCTCCTTTTCTTCTTAACTGGATTAAATTTCTGGTCTGGGATCATCTTGTGAGTAGTGACCTCTGGCGGGATCCCTATCATGTCGAGATGTGACCAAGCAAACCAACTCATGTTAGCTATAAGAAATTGAATGAGTGTTTTCCTGAGCGCGGGAGTTAACCCCATGCCCAGGTATACCTTCCGATTGGGCTGGTGTTCCATCAGTATGACCCACTCCAGATCTTCGACTGTTGATTTAGTAGCTTCGAAATCACTGGGGGCTATAAAGGATCGAGTAACCCCATAGTCATCGTCTTTTTTAGTCTCCTGCTTGTCTGGTTGGGTCGAGGCCGGCATTGGTGATTGCTATTTAGCTTCCTATTTTATTTTTGAATCTAGCTCCTTTGTCGATGGGAGTGTTGATATCATAATTACGTAATCAACGGCAAACATCTCCTTTGCAGCGGGTTGCTCCCCGTAGATCCTTTTAATCCCCTCTGGTGTTGTGAATTTTAATACCTAGTGAAGGGTCGAGGGCACAACCTTCATGTTGTGGATCCATGGTCTTCCGAACAGGGTGTTGTACCTCATATCCCCTTTTGATTACATAAAACTTGGTCTCTTGGGTGGTTCCGACTATATTTACCAGTAACATTATTGCTCCTTTAGTAGTTTTGCAAGCCATGTTGAATCTGTTTAGCACTCGGGCCGCAGGAATGATTTAGTTCTTTAGGCCGAGTTTCTCTATGACCCTCGACCGAATGATGTTGGCCGAGCTCCCTAAATTAATTAACACACGTTTAAATCGAGTTTTATTAATAATTATAGATATTATCAGAGCATCATTATCGGGCTACATGATTCCTTCTGCATCCTCGTCGTTAACAGATAAAGTTCCTCCTAGTATGTAATCTCGAGTCCGTTTTTGCCTTATGATTGATACTTGGTACGCTTTAACATTGGACCTTAAGGAACATTGATCCCTCCGATGATTATATGAATGACGTGTTGAGGTTCTTCTTGCTTGTTTTGTTTATTAGAATCCCTATTTCTAAAGTGATTCTTGGCTCGTTCGCTCAGAAATTCCCGAAGGTGCCCGTTGTTAAATAATCGGGTTACTTCTTCTCTAAATTGTAGACAATCCTCCGTTGTGTGGCCATGAGTACCATGATATTTGCACATTTAGTTAGGATCTCTTTGGGCTAGATCAGTTTGCAAAGGTTGAGGACATTTGGTATCTTTGATGCATCTAATAGCCAATATGATGGCAGATGTATCAACATTAAAGTTGTATTATGATAATTGTGGCGCTTCTTTAGGTCCGATAGGCCCGTCGAAGCCATTCTTGCTCATGAGCTCTTGAGAGCTCTATCCTCGATGACTTCTCCTTTCATTCTGTGCAGAATTTTTGCCCAGATCCACTGCTCCTATGATCTCCATTATATGGTTTGTATTGATCTCTCTTCAACCTTGGTTCTCGGTAAATGTTCCTCTTGATTCCATCGACGGGTTTAATAGGATAAACAGACCCGGAAGGAGCCCCAAGTTGATCGTCTTCGACCCTAATCTTTGATTAATACTAAATATTCACATTGGCCCAAGTAATAGTCGGGTATTCTATCAGATGCTACTTCAACTGCTGCAAAGCCACCGAGCATCGAACATTGAGTCCTTGGGTTAAAGCTTGAACAGTCCAATCAGTGATCAATGACAGGTCCATCCGTTCCATTTGGAATCAAGACACAAATTCTCTAAGCATTTCGCTGTCCTTTTTCCTTACCTTGAAAAGGTCGGACTTTCTTGTTTCAACCTTGATGGCTACGGCGTGTGCCTTTACGAAAGAATCTGTAAGCATAATAAATGAGTCAATAGAATTAGGTGGTATATTCCGGTGCCATATCATAGCTCTCTTTGACATGGTCTCTCTGAGTTTGTTTAGCAAGAAAGATTCGATCTCGTCATCCTCTAGATCATTCCCTTTGATAGAACATGTGTAAGGGGTGACATGCTCGTTCATATCGGTCGTTCTATTGTATTTAGGAATCTCGGGTATGCAGAACTTCTTGGGGATCGGCTTGGGAGCCGCGCTCGGGGGGGGGGGGGGAGTTTATTGCACAAACCTTTTGGAGTCGAGACCCTTCAATATCGGCGGTGCCCCCGGGATTTGACCGATCGTGGAGTTATAAGTTTCCACCTTTTTGTCGTTTGCCTCGATCTTCTTTTCCGCTGACTCAATTCGTTTTGTCAGTTTTTTTGAGAAACTTCATGATTACAGGATAGGTCTTCGATTTTTTCTCGTTCGATCTCCTTGAAACTGATTCGACCCTGTGGACAACTTCTTGGGGATCGGGCTCAATCCTACTAGGTGGTTGATTCTGGTTTTGAAGTTGGGTTGTCGCTGCCAGTTGAGCCTCCAGAATTTTGAAGATCACCCGTAGATTGATCCCGCCATCTTCGCCACCACTTGTGCTTTGAGCTGCTGATCGAACATCACCAAGGATGTTGCCCTCAGGATCGACGACCAAATTTGTATTGATGGCTACATGTGAGTTGACGTCAATTGGATATACAACCGGAAATCCATCGAGGCCAATCGGAGGTACCTTGCTCCCTGGTGCTATGTTATTTTTTTCACCGTGGTGGCCGAATTCATTGTCAGCGTGTAGGGGTGCTGATTGAGAGTTTGACATTTTGGTCCTGTAATCAAAGATACTCCAAAGAGCAACTGTAAAATAGTGTATGTTATGAAAGTATATATCAGGTAATCACTATTATTCTTAGCCTAACAATTGAATTTATACATGGTTTTAAGGAAACATGATGTAACTTGATACAAATAAAGAAAACGGATTAATATTGAAATTATTTATATGAAAATAAATGCAAATCACACAAATTGAACAGCCTTTGCCTTTGAGTTTGATCATCCTCAAGTCAAGAAATTCTCAGCTGACGTTAGAGCAGAACAACAAGATGATAAGAGCTAGAAATAACAATGTATTATCTTTTGTTATTCATTACAATGTGATTCACAAATGACCAATCCTCCCTTTATATAGTAGGGGAGTTATACCCTTGATATAATGCTGTGAAAGGTAACGAATCTCAAGTTTTGCTAATTGATCGGCGTCCCCTTGATACGTGCCGAGAATTTTGCCACAATCTCCAACTGATCCCGAATATTTTGGCCTTCCACTATTTGGCTCGACAAAGTTCCTTCGATCTTGTTCGTTCCTGGAGTCATGAGCTCAGCGATTTAACTTCGCGCGTTGGTTCTATATAACCCGGCTCGAGCTCGAGCTCGAGCTCTAGCCTGTCACGTTTCAGCCTCGATTGGTCATATAGGGGACGAATCCGGTTTCGACCGCGTAAAACCAACTTTTTGTATGTGGAAAAGTTCAAACTCGTGAAGTGCACCTCACATATCAATGTGCATTCAAGGCTGTAGCTGTAGTTTCGAGCCTCTGTCTCATCTTTTCCAAGCTGAAAGACTTCAAAATGGAGATAGAAGTAATGACCAAAACAATAAAAAACCTGAAAAAGAGTTAAAGTCATTGAAATGAAGACATGAGAAAATCAATTAAAAACGAGGAAACATGTAAAAAAAATTGACACTGGAGTTTTAAGCAAACTTGCTTTAGATATTTTGGATTTGATATAAATAACTCCAAGGGGAGAAAGACTAGCACTATGTGGTTCTTATAAGAATCCTAATTTGAGAACAAATTTAAGTTGAACAGATTGTATGGCCATTGTGACACTGTAGAAATAACATGGGAAAATGCCACATTAAACATGTTTTGACAAAAAAGTGATTCGTGAAGGGCATTGCTCAAATCTAGAGTTCCTACTGATAGATGAGATTCACGTTAGCCTACATAATTGGGCATTTGTATTGTGGGTTGTCGCTATGTAAAATTTTGATAAAACAACATGAACTAGTGTTAAGATTAATTATTTGCTTAGCCTAGTCATTAGCTCGATTTTAGTCTGTTTCATTTTCATTCTTGTATATAGTGGGCTCTCCACTCAGTTTTCAGTTTTAAGTTTTCAGTGATTAACATCCCAGAAGCTTCACTCTATCTTCTTCTTTCCTTTCTTTATTGCATTCTCTCATGGCGTATAGGTCAAGCCCTCATCACCATTGAAGCTCATCTGAGGTCTGAGCTACTGTTCCATTGACAAAATTGATATGGTATCAAAGCAGGATCACAGGTTTCGATTCGTCTCTCTGAATCTATTAGTTCTAATTTCGTCAATCTAGATTCCAATTAGATCGTACACATGTAAGTTCATCTTCTTATCGATTTCAAGTTATAATTTTTGAAAAGGTTATACTCTGCTCACTATCAGGTTTCTAGATCTGTAACCACTACTTTCTAGTCCTCAATTACATAGAAATTTCATACTGTACGAGATGACTATTGTTGAATATGACAATCAATACACATCGTCCATGGCTGAGTTTCCTAATAAGCCAAGTGTTGATACTAGTAGTCCCTTTTATATGCATCCATATGATAATCCCGGAGCAATGTTTATTCCTGTTCCATTTGATGGTTTTGGATATCGATCATGTACAAGGGGTGTGATGCGAGCCCTTTCATTGAAAAATAAACTAGGTTTCATCAATGGGAATGCAAAAGACAAGATCCAGACTCATCGAAATATCGACTATTGGAAAGATGCGATGACATGGTAACTTCATGGATCCTGAACTCTTTTGCTAAGGAAATTGTAGATAGTGTTGAGTATGTAACAGATGCAGTTAAACTGTTGAGAGAACTTGAAGATCGATATGATCAAACAAATGGAATAAAACTACACTAGATCCAAAAGGAAATCAGTGACCTATCCCAAGTAGCCATTGATATCACTGGTTACTACACTAAGATGAAGAAGCATAAAAGAAACTCAACACTTTGATTGCCAAATCTCACTGTACTTGCAATTGCACATGTGTAGCTAATGAAAGTGTTCACAAAGCTGAACAAGATAGGAGGTTGATACAGTTTCTCATGGGACTGAATGAGACATACACTGTAGTTCGAGGTAGTATCCTCACGATGAATCCTCTTCCCATAATTTCCCAAGATTTTTCATTACTATTGAAGAGGAAATAAAAAGAGAAATCAAGCCAAATAATCATATGGCTCTAGAATCACCAGCCTTGAGTGCTAGCACAAACAGACCAGGGCCCTTCAAGACAAATTTCTCTCCCAATAACAATCACAACAATAGAAACAGACCTTTTTGTGACTGACCAGGGCAGACAAAAGAGAGATGCTATAAACTTTATGGTTATCCTCAAAGTTTCAGTCAAAAGAATCCAAATACAAGTCACAATCAAACCTCCAACTTCAATCAGAATCCAAGATAAAACTTCAACTATGGGAATAATCCTAATGGGAACCAGAATCACTAAGCTTAATAGAGGAAATAGTGCAGTGGCTAATGCATATGTAGCAACCACAGATACACAACCTGCTGACACTAAGAAATATGCTGCTTAAAACGTGAGCCTCACCCAAGAGGAATATAGTCAGCTAGTGAGTCTGTTGCACTAATTTCAATCAGGAGGAGGAAAAGATTGCACAACTAGTACCAACATTGCATCTGGAGCAGCAAACTTTGCAGGTATTATAGCTGCACTTCCTCTATTGATTTCGTAAACTATCATGTGAAATGTTTCAAAAACAAATCTGACTCATGGATTATAGGTTCAAGGGCATCAAACAATATGACCTTTAACAAATCCCTATTAACAAGTATAATAACCTTACCATATCCTTTATTAGTTATGCTTCCAAATGGCTATAAGGTAAAGGTGATAAAACTTGGTAGTGTGATGCTCACTCTTAAGATCACTTTAGACACGGTGATGTTTGTTCTTCCTTTAGATAAAATTTGGTCTTTGTTCACTCTTTGGCCTCAGATCTCAACTGTTTTGTTGCTTTTGTTAAACATTGTTGCATATTGCAGGCCCCTTCAATGAATAGACATCTGGTGATTGATAGAGTCAAGGATGGGTTGTACATCCTATGCCTAAGCTGCTTGAAGTGCAACAGTGCAAGCCCTGCAGTAAAGACCACTAATATCTTGTAAACTACTTTACTTGTTGCACTTGTAACACACAATGTCCTTCTCATTCTACTGTAAATAAGTCATTACATGTCAATAAGTGTGTTTCCTTGCATTCAGTTGTAAATAGTCCATGTGCAAATATTGAAGAACAATTTTCTCTTTCGAGTCCATCTTCTAAGGCTTCTAGCATCATTTTTGTACTGAAGACAATATGGATGTGTTATGGCACAACAGACTTGGATATGTCCCCTTTATCAAAAGGAAAAATATTACTTGTAATCCTGTAACTTTCTCCCCAAACAACCTTTTAACTGCATCATTTGCCCAATGGTTAGACAAGAAAGACTCCCATTCCATCAGAAAACCCGTACAATCAACAGAATTTTTGAACTTTTATATATTGATTTATGGGGTCCATATAATGTTCCTACACATGACAGATATAAATACTTCATGACTATGGTGGATAATTTTAGTAGGTCTACCTAGACTCACATTTTATCTAGCAAAAGTAATGATCTTCAAATTCTTAAAGGACTTGTGAATCTGGTAGAAAATAAATTTGGTGTAACTGTCAAAACTATAAGGTCAGACAATGGATTAGAGTTCACCGACACAGAATCAAGTATGTTATTTCAATCTAAAGGCATCATCCACAAAAGAAATTTTCCCTACACACCACAGCAGAATGGTGTGGTGTAAAGAAATCATAAATATCTCCTTGAAACAGCTAGAGCACTTCTCTTCCAATCTAAATTGCCCCTAAAATACTGGGGTGAATGTGTTCTTTATGCCACATACATTATAAACAAATTGCCTTCTACTTCTGTTAAAAACTAGACTGCATATGAATTATTGTATAAAAGAAAACAAAAGTATTCCACCTAAAAAGCTTTGGTTGTTTATGCTATCCTACTGTACTACAACCACACACGTACAAGTTTGAACCCAGAACAACACCATATGTATGTGTTGGTTATCCTTTCAACACAAAGGGGTACAAGTTTTCGGTCTAGCCACCAGGAAGATTGATATTTCTAGATATTTAGTCTTTAATGAGTCAATCTTTCATCTTGCAGTCAACATGAATACATCTTCTCAATCATGTGTTCCTCATTAAATTCCCTTCACTGAGTCCCTATATGAACAATCCTCTGGTAACACAAACATTACATAACAACTATCTAATGTGCTCAATGATCACAAAAGTCCTAATAGCACATCCGATTCTACGTCACCTATGCATGTTGCTTCCCCATCACCTTCTCCAATACCCATTTCTCCATTACTTGATTCACCATAACATTACACTGAACAATCCTATGCAGAACCTCTACAAGTGAGGCAATCTCAAAGAACTCATAAGCCACCTGGTTATTTTGCAAGACTATGTACATTCCCTTCCCAACCTGAAAATAAATCCTATTTCGTTATTAACTTATTTTCTATGAATCACCACATTGTCTCTAATCTACTAACTCCTAACGGTCAGATCTTGTGAGAAATGTTTGTCATAATAGGGAACCATCATCATATGAGAAGGCAGCCATTGATCCTGTATGGCAAGCTGCAATGATACAGGAGTTTGAGGCATTATATTTCAATCACACCTAGGACCTAGTAACGTTACCACCTGGGAAGCAAGCAATAGGTTGCAAATGGGTCTACAAGGTGAAGCACAAAGCTTATGGTAGTATTGAATGATTCAAATCTAGACTGGTTCTCAAAGGCTACACTCAGCAGGCAAGAATTGATTAGATAGGTACATTTTCACCTGTGATAAAGATGACAACAGTGAGAACCTTGATAGCTACAATAGTTAAGAAAGGATGGTCCATATCTTAGTAAGATGCGAACAATGATTTCCTTCTTGGGGACCTCAATGAGGAAGTGTATGTGTAAGTTCCACCTGTACTTGTTGTAGATAAACTAGAACTGGCTTGTGAGTTGAAAAACCTCTCTATAGTTTAAAATAAGCTAGTCGACAGTGGCATGCAATGTTGACCGAGGCATTGTGTTCAAAGGGCTATATACATTGCATGAATGACTACTCACTCTTCTATAAAGGTAATAGAGAATCCTTAGTAGATATTGCAGTGTGTGTAGATGATGAGGGACTGATCAGTAGGAAATTGCACAACTCAAAGCCTTCTTACATGAGCAATTTAAGATCAAAGACCTGGGCCAATTGCACTACTTCTTGGTGTTGGAAGTCATGTACAAATTTGATGGTGCTATTATATGTCAAAGGAAGTTTGTACTAGACTTGTTGAAAGACTACAATTGTTTAGATCACATCCCTTGTTCGTCACCCTTAGATCCCACTATAATGCTGAAGGCCAGGGAAGACCCAATCCTATAGGATCCTACCTATAATAGAAAGTTGGTAGGTAAATTGTATTTTCTTACTAATACTAGGTTGGACATTGCATATAGTGTTGAACACTTGAGTCAATTTATGCAAGAGCTCAGAGAGCCTCATTTGAAAGCAGCATTTCAGCTACTCAGATATCTGAAAAATGACCCTACTCTAGGGATTTACATGTCAAAAGATGCGGATCACATAGTTAAAGCCTATTGTGATTCTGATTGGGCAGCTTGTCCGGACTCCAGGAGATCCATTACAGGCTACTTGGTACTTCTAGGCAATAGTACTATCAGCTAGAAATCTAAGAAACAAGAGACTATATCTTTGTCCTCTAGCAGAAGCAGAGTATAGAGCACTGAGAGAAGTAGTAGGGGAGTTGGTATGGTTGAGCAGATTATTTGAAGAACTGACTGTCCCCTTTTTCATCCCTATTTTAGTATTTTGTGATAGTCAGTATGAACTCCACATTGTAAAGAATCCAGTCTCCCATGAAAGAACCAAATACATAGAGGTGGATTGACATTTTGTGCATGATCAACTACAAGCAGGCTTGATTTCACTCCACCACATCAGGACAGACAATCAGCTAGCAGACATTCTGACCAAAGTTTTGACCGACATCAAGCATAGTGCTACATTAGGCAAGTTGGTTGTGTTTACCACACTTCCAACTTGAGGGGGGTGTTAAGATTAATTATTTTAATTATTTATATTGCATAGTCATTAGCTCGATTAGTGGAGCATTTAGTTGTTAGTTAGTGGAAAAGTTCACAGTTAGTTAGTTGACAGGTGTAGTTAGTCTTAGTCGGTTTCATTTTCATTCTTGTATATAGTGCGCTCTCCACTCAGTTTTTAGTTTTCAACTAATTAACATTCCAGAGGCTTCACTCTCTCTTCTTCCTTCCTCTCTATACTGCATTCTCTCATGGCGTAGAGGTCAAGCCCTCATCACCATTGAAGCTCAGCTGAGGTTTGAGCTACTGTTCCATTGAAAAAATTGATAACTAGCATTCAGATTAAAAAAACGTCTTTTCAGTTGAGAAAACATCGTCATTGACAGTGGCATTAGTTACTACAAATCGAAGAATGCCTCCTAGAATCGATACCTATAGGCCAAAGGTGGACCCAGGTTTTAACACTACGGGGTCATAATATTTTGTTCCATCAGTGCCCCATAAAGGCTTTTAGTGTTCAAGATGCCAAGAGATTTAAATTAATTATTTTCAAGTTATAAACAATACATATACAAGATTTCTGCCGAAGTTTACAGGTCTGGTGACCCCTCAATATAACACACAGGTCCGCCTATATTTGATATATTTATCTCCTTAAAATAGGATGCATGCATGCTTTTATCTGCAACTAGTGAATTTGTTTGCGCTTCGTGCGCTTGTAAAAGATATAAGTAAATTTAAAATAATATTTTTTATAAGTTTAGTCATGATAAAATAGATTAAAAACTTTTTGGTTATGCATATAAAGTTTAACTTTATTAATAGATTAAATAACAAAGTGAAAATAAGAGTTTATATGAAAAATATTTCACTATGTGTGCATGTGAGATTCCTTCTACTATTCAAAAAAGAATGAAAACTAAAGAAACTAAAAACATAAAGAAAACCAAACGACCAATATATTGTTGGTTATATTCCCTCACGTGTCTTAAAAATTCACAAACTATTCTTTTTGCCTAGTGAAGTACATATTCACTTACTACTAAGTGTACAATTATTTCAACTTCAAATATTTTAACTTCAAATCAAGTGTATATATATATATATATATAACTTTTAACATTCCTTGAGAAATTCTTAACATGCAAGAAGATGCCAAAAGCCTTTGCACCAATTGGACCATGGACATTTCTTTGAGAAGATTAAGTAAAAAAGTAAAGTAATAGAAAAAGAGAAGGAACAACAAAGAGAATTAAGAACTAACAAATACGGAGACAAGGAACAACAACAAAAAATTAAGAACCAAAGAAAAGGATGCATAGTTTTGTTAGATAAGCAATTGGTAATCCAAATGAGTAAGAACCTAGTCATTGACTCAACCAAGCCAATTAACACATTCTTACATTGTAACAAACTAAGAGTAGACGACTTTCTTCCAATTGAATTGATCGATTATATTGAACACTAAACTGGAATTACAAAGCGGACACTAACTAGAGTAGAGAAGATTGCAGCAGAACTAAGAAGAAAGGGAATAAGAAAGACTGATACAAAATTGGGGATAGGAAGATACCAAAAATTCCTTTGCATATAATTCATGATAGCCCACTGACAGTGTTACTATGCACTATTTAACAAATACAAAGTGCCTTAACTGGATCCCAGAGTAACCTGTGTGAAGGCCTAGACCAATTGCTTCTACTCGGCCCATAATCAATTTGTGTGGTATCTATATTGGGCTGGACTACTAGATTCATAACAATACTCTCCTCCTAAATAAGAACCTTGTCCTCAAGTTTCAAGCATATAAACACTAATGAGAAAGGTAATTGACATATGTTTGGATTTCAAACAGCAAAGAACATCTTGAGTTATCCCTCAAAAGAAATCCCAAGACTTCCATCAGGACTTCTAAAACCACCATAGGAATTGATACAATCCTTCTGGAAATATCAACAAAGTCAAAAATAATACTTGCATAATATGTAGTAGTAGTGATCCATCCAAATCGATAAAATACCCTTAAGACCACTTCCACCACAAAATAACGTGCATAATTCATTTGGAATAATTCAAGCATCTTAGCCATGGAGAGTATTTTAAGGATTTCTCTATTTTATTATTGCAGCAACTTCCACGCACATGTGCGCATTCTCCCCCTTGAAGGCATTGGTATGAAAAATAGGCGCAGAAATTATTTTATGAATGTGTCATCTTTGTCTTCCTGGTCACTCATTTGAAGGAAATATAGCAATACTTGCATGATAGTGGCAATATTAAACAAGAAATCTAAAGTGACATGAGAATTGAAGACGATCTCTTCCCTTGGTCTGCACGTAACGGGCTTGAATAAGTTAAAAACATGCTGAAATTTCAGGTATGTCACCAAGTAAACTCCCCTGCTAGCAAAAGGAACCAGAAAATCAATTGCAATATACATATCATTCCAACTAGTAGCTTCCGAAGCGTCAACAATAGTCACAACAGGTTCACATAGCAGTTGTCATCAAGATGGTAAATCAAAATTATAGGTACAGCCATCACCACTACTCTGTAAGAAAAGCAAAACATTGACAGCAGTTTCATTTCTACAAACAAGAAAGTAGGCGGTAGGTAGGTGAACATAGAGTCCTGGATCGTAGGGGGTAAAGATCAAAGAATTGGCTCATAACAGCCTTCTTACATAGTCCTGTGCCACTATATATTGCAGGAAAACAAAACAAAACATGATGCTGACTTCCCCTCACTATAAAGCCAATCATCCCATAGTGTAGCTATTGGTTCATAAATAGAAAAAAAACACTATTTGCAAACATATTCAGGTTGATAGCAATATTATGCATACCAGGATCAAAGGGAAGATTAGTAAATTTGACATAAACAACCAAGTCTGCTATGGAAGATAAGTAACGATGCAAAAAGTGGAACTCTAGCTCAACAAGCCCTCTAAATGGCTTCATGTTAAGCCCATCATCCAGTAAGTCCATATCCATGAATTCTACTACTTCATATATATAGTTTCTAGCATTTACTAATTGACTTGATCGACCGAGCATATCTACAATGATGACATATTGTGCATTGTCATGTTCGAGCCTCTTCCATTAACTTGACATAATGCAATCCTTTATCAAGCTTTAAGAAATTTGCTTGCATTATGCTATTACATCCTTCTTTATCAGCCATCACAGCTAAGACCTTACTAGGTTGATGTAACTTTAGAACCGTAAAATTAGGAACTCTAACACAGCAGAAAAGTATCATTAAAATCTTGCATACGGGGCTGTAGCGAGTGATGTTTTCTTAGTTAATGATCAAATAGAAACCTACTCAGTTTATGGTGATCACTAAATTCCATATTAGATTTACCATGCTCATCTTCATGACTCATTTCATCTGGAAGAATTTCATTTGCTAGAATGTCATCCACATTCTCCATAAAATATTTATCGGGGCATAGTTCCGCAATAATCTCAGGTTCCATGAATTTGTCGTGTACTAGTGCCACAATCAAGAGAAAGTTTAGTCATGCACCTATCTGGCCTATCTTTTTGATGACTTTCATCAAACAATTGGACTTTGTTGCTTTCAGGACCAATAGCTTCTCCATCGGGCATGTTGATTAGAGCAAATGGTTGTACCTTAGCGAATTCTTTGGCACAGCCGCTATGTAACATTTTATCGAACACCGTTGGTGGGTGATTATCACCCAAATCAACTGCAAAGTGAGAGACACATATGTTTGTATTTGTGCTTTGGGTCATTTCTGTAACTGGAGAATTTTCCTCCACTGCTTTGGAAAAGACTCTAGTAGACATTTCATCGAACATATGTTTGGCCTCTGAGTTTCTATGTTTAAATGTGGATTCAAACTCAAAGTAGTTGAAAACAGGACTCATAGCAGTAAGAGGACTTCCCTGGGTCCTTGGTAGTTTTAAAGTTGCATCACAATTAGAACAAAATTGGAGACCAGCCGAACACCTTATCGAAGTAAGGGGGATCCATTTGTGATAATAGATCTTCAATTTCTCTGTAAAACGCTTCCAGTAGATGAATTTCTTGTTTCGATAAAGCCACTGGAACCAAGCTAAAGCTTTGTCATCCAAGTAAGATGATGCTAAAGAGAGTTTAATATCATCAGCGAGGGAGTAAAACTCAAAATACCTCTCCGCCTGTAAAATCTAAGAATCTGGATTTCCACCGCAGAACTGCCCTAATTCCATTGGACCTCGAGGTGGAATGGACGTCGTAGCCTTTTTCCCCACTAACTCCATTTACATTGAACGAATATTAGCGAAATCCTTAGAAAGCGAATCCTTAATTTCTTGTAGTGAATCACAAATTGAGTCATCAACGAAAGCCTTAAGTAACTTTTGGTCCTCCATCAGAGACCTATGGATGAAAGCACAAATGTAACAAACTAAGAGTAACGACTCTCTTTCAATAGAACTGATCGATTATGTTGAACATTAAAGTGGAATTACAAAGCAAACACTAACTATAGTAGGGAAGTTTGCAACAGAACTAAGAAGAAAGGGGATGAGAAAGACTGATACAGAATTGGAGATGTGAAGATATCAGAAATGCCTTTGCACATAATTCACGATAGCGCACTGATAGTGTTACTATGCACTATTCAACAAATACGAAATGTCTTAACCTGGATCCCACAGTAACCTGTGTGAAGGCCTAGCCCAGTTGCTTCTTCTCAGCCTAATATCAATTTGTGTGCTATCGCTATTGGATTGGACTACTAGATTCATAACATACATTCATTTTACTCTTCATGCAGGTGTTGAAATTTGGCAAAAGTGGCAAAAGTCTTCATCCCACATCGGTGGGCAACATGTATTGGGGAAGAATTTCTTCCTATAAAAGAACGCTTAATGTTTAGTATTTAAACACAGCTCTCATTTGCCTTCTTATCTTCTTAAGGCATTTGTATCTTCTCTCTTTAGTA
>MU727847.1:14422-39130 GCA_026770625.1 Nicotiana glauca | reverse complement strand
AATTCCCCCCCCCCCCCCACACACACACACAATGAAAATGAAGTCCCAAGAGAATGAAAAAGCAGGGAAAATATAACTCGTTTAACTGTATATTTTAACATCTCAAATGGAAAGATATGCAACTCAACTCAATGGCAGAAGGTTCTCTTTGCCTATAGAGTATACTACATATGAACCTTTTCAATGGGTGATCAATGAGAGTTCGGAATCAAAATATTGTCTTATTGGACTCAAAATAGTTTTCTAGGTAGAAAAAAAAAAATAGTAACCAAAATATGTAAAACGTGGTTCAAATTATAAATGGTAGAATTTCTATTCTATTTTGTTTTGCAAGACTCGACACGTAAAATCATATATGCGGATATGGATTATTTCCACGAATAATAGTGATGAGCTGCGCTATGACAATGGCCAGAAACCTTTTGTTGTTTCTCTTCTGGTTCTTACACAATGCAATCAATTCCAAGTAAGAGATTGTTCCTTTCAAATCTTGATAATAAATATATTTCAAAATTTGCACATATATATAGATATATAATAATATAATTGCAAATACTGGTTTAGCCATTAATTAGTATTTGCAAATAGAGAGTATCAACATTGAAAAATATATATGTTTGACAAGTAAAATGATGATTTATAACTTAGAAGATGTTTTTGAGTGTTAAGGATCTATCTTATAACTCCTTCAACTTCGTTTCTGCTATTGTAAAAGACAACATCGATAACTGGGTACCATGTACCCAGTTATCAAAGAGTAGTCTCTGCTTGTAATAACGTTTAGTTGAATACTATTCCCTCCGTTTCAATTTACGTGAGCCTGTTTGACTGGGCACAAAATTTAAGAAAAAATAAAGACTTTTGAAATTTATGGTCCTAAACAAGTTAAAGAGGGCCAGAATGTTTGTATGACTATAAAAGCTTCTCATTAATGATAGAATTGTAAGTTTAAGCTAAATTGTTACCAAATTTAGAAAGAGTTCATTCTTTTTGGAACAGACCATAAAAGAAATAGATTCACATAAACTGGAACAGAGGGAGTAATATTATCCTCATTACCAAAAATAAAAAAGTAAACAATAGGATTTTTATTTTTATTTTTGATGGTTCAAAGTGTTCAAGTAAGACCATGGACAAGAGATTTAGAGGGGGTTTGGCTAAGCTTATAAGTTGGTCAAATTATTTTATAAGTACTTTTCGGCTTATCTATGCGTTTGATAAAGTTAAAAATACTTATAAATTAAGTGCTTGTAAGCACTTGGCTAATACTAATTAATGGTCAAGCTTGTTTTTGGCAAAAAGTGCTTTTTTTTTTTTGCCAAAAGCGTTTTGGGCCAAAAATTGAGATGTTTGGCCAAGCTTTTGGAATGAAAAAACGTGCTTTTGAGGAGAAGCAGAAGCAGTTTTGGAGAAACAGAAAAAAGTAGTTTCTCTCCAAAAGCACCTTTTTGAGAAGCACTTTTGAGAAAAATACACTTAGAAGTAGTTTTGTAAAGGTTGGTCAAACACTAATTGCTGCTCAGAAATGTTTTTCTAACTAATTAGCCAAACACAAACTGCTTCTCACCAAAAGTACTTTTGAAAAAAACACTTCTCAAAATAAACTGACTTTTGTAGCTTGGCCAAACGGGCTATAAGTCAAAAATAAGCCAAAAGCCATAAGCTGGTCACCCCCGACTTATGAATTTTTAGCTTATAAGCACTTGAAGTTTGACCAAAATTTTTACTATTTTATCATTAAAATATTCTTTTTGTTTTTGGAAAAAAACTCTTACATCGATTCTCACCGCCTCAAGTATTGTTTCAACACCCCCCTCCCCCCGCCTCTTCAAGTCCGCAATTCCTATTGACTATTTATGATAAGCAATTTCTCTATTTCTTTGCATATTTGTATCTATGTGATTGTGTAGTAATCTTTGGACTGTATGTAATAAATGAGGGCATATTAAATTTTTGGGGTATTGCTTTCTGAATATTGTGGTGATGAAGATAATTTTTTTTTTCTTCAAATATTTTGTCCTATTTAAGTTTATTTTTTACTGAGAAACTTTTATCAATTTATTAATTATTATAACTTATGATTATATGCTTAACATAAAATAAATTATATTTATCATAAAAGTTATCTTATCTAAGCACAATTGTATTTAAAATAAAATGACAAATAGAACATTTGTATTGAATCGATCTGGAATCTAAAATTTTGAAGAAATTACGCCCTTATAAGTGTAAACAGTTCTAAGGTTATTTAAGTCATTTTAACAGAAAAAGAGCTTATCAGCACTTTTTTTTCAAATACTGCAACAAGTTATTATCAATTTCAATATTTGTATCCAAACACATAACTGCTTATTTATTAAATAAGTTTCAGCACATAATGCTTTTCAGCTATTTCAAATCAGCTAATTCAAACGGACTCTTAGATTGACCAAATTAGGAAATAATGAAATTTCCCTTTCCGTTAAAAGCATTAGGTTGTATAATAAAGCTTCAACTATCAAGCACATTTTTTTAGAACACATTCAAAATACTGACTAGATTAAACAGATTATTCAATTTTACTATGGATTGGTGATGTGCTTCTTATATAACAAAACAGTGTGAAAATGTGATACAATGCATATACGCAACCTTTGTCAGGTTGTTTTTTTTTTTAAAAAGTAACAAAAAAATTAGTCCTAGCAAGATAAAACTGATCAATGTTAATTTTTTCACCTTTTTTTTTTTTTTTATTTTGCTTTGACATAAGTACTATATGCTGCTCCATATTTCATACTCCATTAAGTGCAGCTGCTTAGTAGATAGAAAATTAAGTTATTAATTTAATTTAAGTATTATATTAATGTACAAAAAATTCAATCATGCTTATAATGTCAGTAATTGATTAAAAAAATCATCGCCTCCAAAGAGAAACTATGTAGGACCAAAAAGTGTCATGGACTTTGTCTGTACAATACATGATACATGTAATACAAGTTAATAATTCTACTACGTAAAACGGGGTTTACTACTACGTTTTATATAAAGCGTGCTTTTAAATTGCGTTTTACATAAAATATGATTTTGGTTTACTTTAATGTGCGAAATGGTCGTTAAGGTAAAACGTTGTTCAAAATTGCATTTATCTTTCCTTTCCACTTAAAAAAGTATTTTTAGTCTAAAAAGACAACATTCGGTTTCGGACTCTGATCAATCAACCCCAAAGAGTTCGCACGGAAATATCACAGCTGATAACAAAACATCTTCCTACCTTCAACATCCGACAATTAAGTGTCAATTCAAGTCAACAGAATTACTGCTACTAAATAAGATGGTGTTGCCTGTTTGTTGAAAACAAAACTAGAAAAGAACAAACACAAAATATTCATTTCACCATCAAACACTCATCAATCAATAAATTCAATTTTATGGTAATCATTCTTACTACTCGACAATCATGTTGAGTGTCATATATGAAGATAAAGAAGGAAAAAAAAATATTTCCATGGTTTGTCTTGTGCTGACAAGTAGCAACTCTCATGTGAAATGCAATGATGAATGACTCTTTGTCTAATGTAAAATGAGGGAGGATTCACAAAACTCTGCTTCTACTTCCTTAAGAATTTTGTGCCAACAAATACATTGGTTAAGAATAGTTTCCACTTTTTTAACTAATTAGTTCACTATATTTGCTGAGGATGAAACATAACTTTAACAATATTTATGGATTTAAATGCAATAAAGAATAGCAAGATGAAAAAAAAAGCCTTGAAAACTAACATCCTTTCATCATTTATTTCCATCCCATTTTCTTTAGTAATTATTTAGGCACTTTAAGTCTCCTCTAATTCCATCTTGAAAGCATAAAATTAACTGGTAAAGAAGGAGAAAACTCCAAAAAAAAAAAAATAGATAAATAGGATCCTTGGTAAAAAAGAGGTGCCATATATATATATATATATATATATATATATATATATATATATATCAAGACAGAATCACCTGAACAGAGATCTCAAGCAAGAGAATCACCTGAACATGAAAAGCATTTCTCTCACCGAGTAGCTGGGAGCAGTGATAGGCTTCAGTTCTGCCTATAGTGATATCAACACTAGAAACAAGATGAACCAAGATAATCATCACCATTTTCACAGTTTTGAAGGTTAGTTAACCAAAAAATGACTTCTCCTCAATGCTTCAGCCTATACTTCTCTTCAAGCTGAAATATATACATAGGATGGAATTGGTATTCCATAGTATAACTTCTTCATGAACGAAACTAATGTACGCTAATGTTTGGCTAAAAAATCCATGTTTTTGTATGTAATTTGCCGTGCATTATACGTTGATCTTGTTAATTTTTGTGTGAATATTTGTGGCTCGAGCTTAATAATATTATTTACGGAAAATGGTCTGATATATCCTTGTACTGTGGTAAATTATTTAAAATTATCCCCCGTTATACTATTGGGCCATAAAAGTCCCTACCGTCCAACTATCCTAACAAATCTGCCCTTATTTTGACGGAAGTGGCATGTGGCCAGATTTAAAAAGAGGCAAGGATGGATGCCATGTGGCACTTCCGTCAAAGTAAGGGCAGATTTGTTAGGATAGCTGGACGGTAGGGACTTTTATGTCCCAATAGCATAATGGGGGACAATTTTAAATAATTTACCATAGTACAAGGATATAACAGACAATTTTCCATATTATTTATATGTGTATGAGTCAATTGGAAGTGATTTGGAAAGATTTCATGCAAAGTGAAGTACAAAAAAGCAAGAATCTAGATGAAGTATAAGTTTGGTGCCCAGATCCCGGACAGCGAAGCGAGGGTCACTTCGCGAGGCCGGGACCAGAGCAGAAGAGACCAGAAAACTCTCGGACAGCCAAGCGAGGGTCACTTTGCGAGACCGTAAGCGAAGCAGAAGAGACCAGAAAAGTTCCGATCAGCCAAGCGAGGGTCACTTCGCAAGACCGGGACCGGAGCATTAAATTTCAGCTTCTCCTAGCCAAATTAGAAGAAGCCCAATTCGCCCCAACAAACCCTAGCCACTATAAGTACATAAAAAAAAATATGCTTTTATGGGGGAGACACTACTTTGGACAGGGATAACATACTTTGGACCAAGGGAGTGCACGGAGCCGCCGTGGAGGCCGGAATTCATCAGATTCCATCTTTTTTCCATCAAACTTAGTAATCTTTACTTTTTTGATGATTTTTTTGCTACCATGTCTATGTGGAGCTAAACTTCATGTTCTAGGGTTGTGGTTGTCATGAATATTAAAGTTTATTAATTACATTACCGTTAATTCGAGTTATCATCTTTGGTTGTTTCTTTAATTCTGGGCATGATTGCTTAATTGTTTGACCAATAGTTAAGTTCTATTTACTATTTATGCTATACTTGGGAAAGTCATGTTTAGATTAGAGTAGAATTAGAGAGAACTTGTTTCTAAACTCGTGGCTCGGGGAAAGATTTCGCGGTTAGGATAGGAATATACCTAACAGTCTTGCTTAGTTGAATACCGTATTATATTCGTTCATGATAGATTCAATTCCATAGGAATATAGAGTTGATATATTGTGGATAGGCGGATAGTAATGTGGGAACATGTTGTTTATATAAACGATCCGTTCAACTAGGAATCATAGATAATTTAAATTAACATGTGTAATTACGAACCCAATAGGATTGACAAACCAACCACAACCCTGAAATCTTCATCTTCTCTGATTAAAATCCAACCACAATCACTTGCTCCTAATTAATTTAGCTAATTACTAGTTTAATTTTTGCAATAGTAGATTAATAGAAAAATATCGTTTTTGATTATCTTTGACAGTTAATTGATTTTAGTTAGCTTAGTTAATGATTAATCTAAGTCTCTGTGGGTTCGACATCCGACTTTCGAATTACTTTATACTTGACGGCCACATATACTTGCGTGTATTTGGGAAACCAACATATGCTCTTCAAACAAAAATATCACGAACTTAAGACTCAAAGACTATTATTTCTGCTATTTGAGAATACCAATTGCCACTAAAGTGAGCAAGCTCATGTACACTCATAATGCCACGTTTATTGCTGCTACCTTTTGTTGTTATTATTCTTGTTAAGGAGTGTCTTAGAAGCTGAGAACTGAGATTTTATGATAGGCTCATCCTCATCTATACCATCTAAGGATGATATGCATTCAATGCTTTCTCATTCTATTCAATAACCAGACAAGGAAGAAAAATTTCTTACTTAGTGTTTTCTATCGGATGTGTTTCTAGGTGTGTATTGGGGAAATAATTGATGGCTTTTTGTGGAAAATGGGGTTTGAATACTAAACAATTGTTTGTTTTGAAAAAATGAAGAGAGAGATGTTGAAGGAAGATCAGTGAATAGTTAGTTTATTAATAGTTGGTTAGACAGTTAGGTTAGCAGATATAATTGAAGAGTATAGCTGAAGCATAAATGGAGGAGTTAGTTCCAGAATATTCTCTCTCTATCTATCGTCTCATTTCTCATTTCACAGATACTCCATTAACGAGCTTTCAATCCCTTAACATGGTATTAGAGCTTTGAGACTCAATCAACGCTCAAATTGATTCTATTTCCTTCTCTCAAGTTAGGTGTTGATGTGCTTCCATAGAATTGCGAAGGATTCTTCCACAATAGCTCATCGCGAAATTAGAGCTTTAAATTTCCCCCTAATTCAGCAAGGAGAACAATGGTTATTGGAGATGAAACAAATGTGACTGACTGTTGGAACTAGTAATGTAGAAGTTAAACCTAAAATCGATCACACCCACCCACTTTTTGTGCATCCATCGGATACTCCAGATTCAGTTGATTCCAGTCCAGCTCAAGGGGACTGAGAATTATGGGCTATGGCGAAGATCGATGTGCATAGCACTACAGGCCAAATGAAAGTTAGGTTTTGTCACTTGGACATGTAGGAAGGAGTCAGTTAAGAATGAATATCATGAACACCGGGAGACTTGTAATGTGATAGTACTCTCATAGATCATGAGCACTGGGAGGCTTGTAATGTGATAGTACTCTTATGGATCATGAGCACAGTTGCACTGCATCTTCTTAGTGGAATAGTTTAAACTTTTGATGCATATTTGGTATGGGAAGATGATTCGACAAAGTCAACAGAGCTGCGCATTTTCCAGCTACATCATGAAATTGCAACAATTTCTCAAGGTACAGACTCTCTGCTTCGATTTACTTCACAAAATTAAAGAAATTGTGGGCAGAACATGATTCCATGATACCTTATCCCAATTGTGGATGTGCTAAGTCCAAAGAAAATGTTGAACACTTTCACCAACAGCGTTTGCTTTAGTTTCTCAGTGATTTAAATGATTCCTATGACCAAGCACGACGTCAAATTCTCATGAATACAGTTAAGACTACTTTAAATCATGCATACGCCATGATTATTGAGAGTGAAAGCCAATTGACTCTGAATGATGGGATTAACTCGATTGCAGAAGGAAATGACATTATGGCTTTATGGAGTGCCAAAGAATTTCGGTAGAAACCTAAGAGGAATTTTAATCTGCAATGCGAATATTAGAAATTGAAAGGTCACAATAAAGAAAATTGCTATCAACTTATTGGGTATCCTTCAATTTTTTAGGTCATAAAGACAATATGGATGGCAGTTAATGCCTCATCTTTTTGGTGGAACACAGGATCTCCACATGAATATGACTTTTAGCTAGAATTTCGCTTGGGGGTCATTTTCAATGATACAATAATGTTGATAAAGCCATGGATTTATTCCTAGTGGTCACAGGCAAAGTTTCCCTGATGCTGATCAAAATCAAGGTTCTAAATCTCAGGCTCATAGTCAGAGGATGGTAAACAATGCTACGTTTGGTCAAGGAACACTTGATACATGAGGAGCACATAATACGGGGGTTGTGCCTATGGTCTTCTCCCATGAGCAATACAACCAAATTTTAAAATTGCTCAACAAGGATAACAACAATGAGGTAGCAGCTAATGCAACATGCATAATCACCCATCTTCTTGCATGTAATAAGCAGAATGAATGGATTGTAGATAGTGGTGCTACAAACCATATGGTTGCAGATAGATAGCACTATGTTATCTAGTGTTTCTAGGAAGTAGAATCAAAGGGTGCTTTTATCTAATGGTAGTAAGATACCTATTACACATGTAGGGAATTCTACACTGATGCAGGGAGATATTCACAATGTGTTGTGTGTTCAAGTCTTCAATTTCAATTTGTCGTGTGTGTGAAAGCTAACTGGGGGAACTAAATTGCTTTATGGCCTTCTATCCTAACTTCTATTTAATGCAGGACCTTCACATTAGGATGGTGATGAAGATTAGTAGATTGGAAGGTGAATTATATTACTGGGATCCTTAGAGGGAAGAGCAAGCTTCAGCAATTCATTCAGTAATTTTGACTATAAAGGATAAAGAAGAGGTTTGGCACAGGAGACTTGGCCATGTACCTAGAAAAGTGTTGCTGCAACTTTCTGTAGTAAAATCTAGCTTAAATAAAAATACTTTCTCATGAATGGCCCCCGTCTCTTCTTAGTGGGCTCAGAGACAAGTGGTCATTTCCGTTCCTTCTTTAGAATTTTCTCGGGAGGCTTACACCTACCTGTAAACGCGATCCTCAAATGTTTTGGGGTCAACTCTTCCATACAGGGACTCTGCTTCACCAGAGGTTGAATTGTTCAATATGTAACTGTAGCTTTTCATTAGCTTGGTTGGCGTACACTTTTCCCATCACGGAAACTGCTATTGCCACCATCAGATACTCAAACGTGGTTAACACCATTGTTCTCTTCAGTTATACCTTTTTTCAAGCAAAGAATCCCCTAACTTAAGGCACTAATAATTGATTGTATATAATATATAAGTAATCCTTGTTAAGGGTGGATAATATATAAAATTAGGATAATTTTGATAAATAAGTTACAAGTATTATTAGGGAGGAAAAAATCCCTAGATTCATGTGATGACCGAAAATATCATCTTTTGTTTTAGAGTCCATTTTTGTGTTCTGAGGCCTCGAAAACCTCCTTGCATCTCTCCTCGATTCGCGTGTGCAATCCGAACACGATTCTGGAAAGCTTGTGTGTTGAATTTTAAGAAAATATTAAATTTGGCCTTTAAAATTGATTAAAGTTGACTTCAATTAATATTTTTGGTAAATGGACTCGGACCCGTGATTTGATGGTCCCGTAGGCTCCGTAGTAAAATATGAGACTTGGGCGTATGCCGAAAATCGAATTTCGACGTCCCTAACCCGAGAAAAGAATTTTTAAAGAAAATTATTTGCTGGAAAATATAAGGACTTTTGGAAATGAAATGGTGTAAAATTGATGGTATTAGGCCCATATTTCGGTTTCGGAGCCCGATACATGCTTAAATAATATTTACGTTATATCTGTGAAATTTGGTATAAATCAAACACTTGGTTGAGAAAATAGAAATTTGAACTATCTTATGAAATTCATGAGTTTTGGTGTTAAATTCGTTGATTGAGATGTTATTTTGGCGATTTGATCGCATGAACAAGTCTATATGATGTTTTTAGACTTGCGTACATGTTTGGTTTGGAGAGTCGAGGGATCATGTGAGTTTTGGATAGGCCACAGAGTGTTTTGGACTTAGGAAAGTCAGTTGTGCATCTCGTATTTTTGCACAGTCCTCTGATTTTGCAATTGTGAGATCAAGATTCGCAATTGCAAAGTGAACAGGCCTGGGAAATGCGACAAATATGTCACAAATGCGAACTCTGGGCTGGAATTTGCGAAGGCCCCTCTTTCGCAAATGCAACGTTTTCTTTGCAAATGAGAAGGTAGCAGAATTTCAAAGGGTCAGCAATTGCGAACCCTTGATCGCAATTGCGATAACTGCACCTGTTAAGTGAGATTTCAGATGGATTTTTCAAATTCTCTCAAACCCTAAACATCCTTAGGCGATTTTCCAAAGACTCAACCTTCTTCACATCATAGGTAAGTGATTTCTAACTCATCTTCTTCAATCGAATTCATCTTTTTACATGATTTCGCTTCAAAATCTAGGGGTTTTCATGGAAAATTGGGTGTTCTTGGGTAGAAATTAGGATTTTCAAATTTTGGGTATTTGGACCTCAATTTAAGGTCGGATTTCAAAACTAATTGTATATTTGAGTTCGCGGGTGAATGGGTAATTGGATTTTGGTTCGAACTTTGGGTTTTGACCAAGCGGGCCCGAGATCGGGTTTTGACTTTTTTGGGGAATACATTGGAAACTTCATATTCATGCATTAGAATTGGTTTAATTAGCATTTATTGATATTATTAAGTAAATTATGACAAGATACAAGCGGATTGGTGGTGGAATCGAGAAGTAAAGCGGTGATTGAGTGTTGAATTGTCCATTGGCTTGAGGTAGGTATTTGGTCTAACCTTGACTTGAGGGAATAAGAATCCCCGACGTATATACTAAGTGAATTTCATGTGCGTTGTGTATAGGTGTGGTGACGACTATCTATGCACCTCCAAATTTCCATTCTTTCAGTTTGTTCCTTTCCCGGTTTCCTATTATACTATTTCTTATCTTATTTGCTACTTGTTTTAACTGTTTCCATGCTTTAATTGCTATTTGATCATAAATGTTTCCATGCCTTAATTGTTGCTTGATCATAAATGCTTTCATGCCTTAATTGCTACTTGATCACAAATGTTCCATGTCTAATTGCTTCATGTTAACTGTCGTTCTCTTCATTGAATTATTTAATTATTTCATGTTAGTTGTTGATATTTTCATTGAGGTATTATTGGTTTTGTAGATTCATTGTATTACCCTATTGGTTTATATGTATTCATTTGTGCCTTATGGTGCACATTAGTTGGTCTCGCTGATTTACTTTCATGAGTGAAGTTTGAAAATTATAGCAAAATTTCATTGTGTAGTTGAAGTATAAGAATTCTGGAAATTCAGTTAACTTGTGAAACACCTTGTATTTATTCTTTGTGATTGGTGTTGATATATACATATGTTGGGATTGGGTTGCACGCCGCAATAGGAGGAATAAGGGAGAATTGTGATTGTCTGGTGGGATCGGGTTGCACGTTGCAACAAGGAGTAATAAGGGTTGACAGGTTGGATGGGGTTGCGCGCCGCAACTGAAGGAATAATGGTGATATGTGTTGAGGAGTAATAAGGGAGGACAGGTGGGATCGGGTTGCGCGCCGTAACAAGGAGGAATAAGGGAGAATATTGATACTGTTATTGTTGGAATATTGATATTGTTATTGTTTATATGGTGGGATCGGGATACACGCTGCATCAGTTATTGTTTTTGGCATTTATTTCTGTTGAAGTTATTATTGAGGTGTTGAAGTCTCCTAAGGATTGGTTATAGCTGAATACTAGTAGACTGGTTGGGTCCTATGTTCCTTTTATGCAAGTTCCGGTTATTTTCATTCCGTACTTCTGTTCTGTTTATTATAAACTATTTTATATATATATATATATATATATATATATATATATATATATATATATTGTTATGCCACGTCGTAGCCTCATCACTACTTTATCGAGGTTAGGCTCGGTACTTACCGGTACATGGGGTCGGTTGTACTGATGCTACACTCTGCACTTCTTGTGCAGATCCCTTTGCTGGATGATACGGACTGTAGTTCGAGGTCGCTTCCTTTAGACCAGTGGAGACCCGAGGTAGTCCTGCAGGCGTCCGCAGGCCTTGGCGTCCCCTTCTATCCTATTTTTCTTTTCTGTTTTATCTACTTCCGAAACAGATGTGTATTTCTTTGTTCAAACTATTATGTGTAGTATTCATAGATGGTCTGTGAAATTGTGATACCAGTTCTGGGTGGAATTTATTATTATTTCGCAGTTGTATTAAGATAACTTATTAAATTCTGTTCTTTCATTTTATTCCGCTAATTTACTTATGTTAATTTGTAAATTGTTAAAAGAAAAAAAGTGAAGACAAAAGAATTTGTAACGTTGGCTTGCCTAGCGAGTACGATGTTAGGCACCATCAGGCTCGCGATGGTGGGAAATTCTGATCGTGACAAGTTGGTATCATAGCTCTAGGTTGCTTAGGTATCACAAATCATGGAAAAACTTGGTAGAGTCTAACGGATCGGTATGGAGACGTCTGTGCTTTTCTCCAGAGGCTACGAAGTTAGGAACAATTTCACTTCTATTCATCTCTCTCGTGCGGTTTGATCTATCAGTTGTAATTGAACTCTACTATGTCCTTTCGCAGATGGCGAGAACACGTACTGCTATTAGCTGATCAGCAGCCTGAGCCCCCGATAGGAGTTTCTACGAGGGGTACAGGATGAGGTCAAGGTTATGCTAGAGGCCGAGGAAGGGACAGGGCACAGCCCAGAGCAGCAGCACCAGCGGCTGAGCCTCAGGTTGAGTTTGATGATGAGGTTCCGGCCCAGACCATTCCAGAAGGACCAGCTCAGGTCCCTGAGGGGTTCATAGGTACCCTGATACTCCAGGATGCTTTGGTCCGTCTAGTGGGACTTATGGAGGGTGTCACTCAGGCCGACATACTTCCAGTTGAACCAGTCGTCTCTCGTGCTGGGGGAGGAGCACAAACTCCCGCTACTCACACACCGGAGCAGATGGCTCCCCAACTTTAGACTCCAGCAGCTCAGCCAGTTCGGGTAGTCCCACTGGTTATTGTGGCTCAGACCGGCGATGGAGCATCTATATCTACAGATGCTTTATGGAGGTTAGACAGGTTCACCAACGGGGTTGACTTTTCTGGTTTTCGCTTATCAGGTTCTGCCAAGAAATGGTGGAGGGATTTTTTTTTTGGCTAGACTAGCTGGGTTGCCTGCTTTGACTTGGGATCAGTTTTCTCAGCGATCCCTATTACTTAGAGAGAGGACTATCGGAGGCAGTTTGAGCGTATTCAGTGGGGTACTTTGACTTTCACTCAGTACGAGAACAGATTTATTATCTTGGCCCATCAAGCTCTTCTTATACTTCTCACCGAGAGAGAGAGAGGGTGAGGAGATTCATTAAGGGACTCGTTCAGCCTATTAGATTGCAGATGGCTAAGGAGACTGGGAGCGAGATTTCTTTCCAGGATGCGGCTAATGTGGAAAGACGAGTCGAGATGGTTTTAGCTGAGGGTAGTGGTCAGGGGTCTGATAGGAGGCTACGTCATTCTGGCAGGTTCAGTGGTACCTCGTCTGGAGGCAGGGATGTTTTTGGTAGAGGCCACCATCCCAGGTCATTTCATTCAGCGCTTTAGGCATTCCAAGGAGCTTCAGGGAGTCGTGGTCCTTACGTAGCTCCTTCAAGACAGCCAACTCATAGTGCATCGCTAGCTTCTATCAGAGCACCTCCTCTTCAAAGCTATTATTGTGGTCAGCCAGCCCGCCAGGGTCAGTCTCAGTTTTCTCAGTCACAATATTCAGATGGGTGTTTTGAGTGTGGTGAGTATGGTCCTATCCGAAGGGCTTGTCCGAGATTAGTGGGTGCTCAGTCACAGCAGTAGAGTTCTTATGCCATGATTCAGGCATCGCCTGCCCAGCCAGCTAGAGGTAGGGGTTAGGGAGCCAGAGGTATGCCCTCTAGAGTTGGATGTCAGGCCACTAGAGGTGGAGGCTAGCTAGCAGGAGGCCGTCCTAGAGATATAGTTCAGGGTGGTGGGGCCCATCCCTAAAGTTATGCTATTTCGGCTAGGCTAGAGGCTAAGGCCCTCCAATGCAGTTATCACAAAGACGATTTCAATTTGCGGTAGAGATGCTTCAGTTCTATTTGATCCAGGATCTACGTACTCATATGTGTCATCTTATTTTACTCCATATTTGGTTGTGCCTCGTGATGCCTTGAGTGTCCCCGTGTGTGTGTCCACGCCAGTAGGGGATTCTATTATTGTATGTCATGTCTATCACTCATGTGTGGTTGTTATTGGAGGTCTTGAGACTAGTGTAGATCTCCTACTACTTGATATGGTTGATTTCGATGTCATTTTGGGGATGGATTTGCTGTCACCTTACCATTGCTATATTGGATTGTCATGCTAAGACCGTGACCTTAGCTTTGTCGGGGTTGCCTCAATTGGAGTGGAGAGGGACTGCTGGTCATTCTACTAGTAGGGTCATTTCGTTTGTGAAGGCTCGATGTAAGGTTGAAAAGAGGTGTTTGGCTTATTTGGCCTATGTTCGTGATTCTAGTGCTGAGGTTCCTTCTAAATATTCCGTGCTAGTTGTTCGGGAGTTTCCAGAGGTATTTCCTGTAGACCTGTCAGGGATAACACCAATAGGGATACCGACTTTTGCTTTAATTTGGCTCCGGGCACTCAGCCCATTTCTATTCCTCCATATTACATGGCCCCGCCAGAGTTGAAAGAATTGAAGAACCAGTTGCAAGATTTGCTTGATAACAGCTTTATTAGACCTAGTGTCTAGCCCTGGGGTGCGCCAGTGTTGTTTGTTAAGAAGAAGAATAGGTCGATGAGTATGTGTATTGATTATCGGCAGTTAAATAAGGTCACTATCAAGAACAAGTATCCATTGCCGAGGATTGAAGATTTGTTTGATCAGCTTCAGGGTGCCAAATTATTTTCAAAGATTGATTTGAGATCTAGCTACCATCAGTTGAGGATTAAGGCATTCGATGTACCTAAGACACCTTTTCGCACTCGGTACGGCCATTGTGAGTTCTTAGTGATGTCATTTGGGTTGACAAATGCCCCAGTAGTATTCATGGATTTGATGAACCGAGTGTTTAGGCTTTATTTGGATTCCTTCGTGATTGTTTTCAATGATGATGTTTTGATCCACTCTCCCAGCTGAGCAAAGCACGAGCAACATCTTTGAGTCATTCTTCAAACTCTGAAAGACAGTCAGTTGTACGCTAAGTTTTCAAAATGTGAGTTTTGGTTGAGTTTAGTTGCATTCTTGGGCCACATCGTATCAGTAGAGGATATTCAGGTAGATCCGAAGAAGATAGAGGCACTCAAGGATTGGCCTAGACCCACATCAGCTACAGAGATCCGGAGTTTCTTAGGTTTGGCGGGTTATTACCGCCGGTTCATGGAGTGGTTTTCATCTATAGCAGCCTTGATTACTAGGTTGAACTAGAAGGGTGCCCAGTTCAGGTGGTCAGACGAGTGTGAGGCGAGCTTTCAGAAGCTCAAGACAGCTTTGACCACGATGCCAGTGTTGGTTTTGCCCATAGGTTCAGGGCCATTTACAGTATATTGTGATGCATCTCGTATTGGACTTGGTGTGGTGTTGAAGTAGAATGCCAAGGTTATTGCATATGTTTCACGGTAGTTAAAGATTCACGAGAAGAATTATCCAGTTCATGATTTGGAGCTAGCAGCTATTGTTCACGCGCTGAAGATCTGGAGACATTATTTATATGGCGTGTCATATGAGGTGTTCACGGACCATATGAGTTTGCAGTATTTTTTCAAGCAGAAGGAGCTCAATTTGAGGTAGAGAAGATGGTTGGATCTACTTAAAGACTATGATATCACCATCTTGTATCATCCGGGGAAGGCCAATGTGGTGGCCGATGCTTTGAGTAGGAAGTCAGCTAGTATGGGCATCCTGCGTATATTCCGATCAGTGAAATGCCGCTTGCTTTGGATATTCAGGCGTTAGCCAATCAGTTCGTGAGGTTAGATTTTTCTGAGCCCAGGCATGTTCTAGCATGTACAGTCGCTCGGTCTTCATTATTTAAACGTATCAGGGATTGACATTATGATGATCCTCATTTCCTAGTCCTTAGGGAAACAGTGCAGCACGGTGGTACCAAGCAGGTTACAGTTGGAGATGATGGAGTTTTGAGGATGCAGGGTCGCGTTTGTGTGCCTAATGTGTATGGACTTCATGAGTTGATTCTAGAGGAAACCCATAGTTCCCGGTATTCCATTCAGCCGAACGCCGCTAAGATGTATTAGGATTTGCGGTAGCATTATTGGTGGAGGAGGATAAAGAAGTACATTGTGGTGTATGGAGCTTAGAGGAGGATAAAGAAGGACATGTGGTTATTGTTGACAGGCTCACAAAGTCAGCGCATTTTATTCCTGTGGTAGTCTCCTATTCTTCAGAGAGGTTAGCTGAGATCTATATTCGGGAGATTGTTCGTCTTCATGGTGTGCCTGTGTCTATCATTTCGGATCGAGGTACGTAGTTTACCTCGCATTTCTGGAGGGTAGTTCAGCGTGAGTTAGGTACACGGGTCGAGCACATCTTTTCATCCTCACACGGATAGAGAGTCCAAGCATACCATTCAAATTTTGGAGGATATGCTCCGAGCATGTGTTATTGACTTTGGTGGTTCGTAGGATCAGTTATTTCTATTAGTGGAGTTTGCCTACAAAAACCGCTATCAGTCGAGTATCCAGATGGCTCCTTATGAGTCATTATATGGTAGACGGTGTCGATCGCTAGTTTGGTGGTTTGAGTCGGGGGATGCTCGGTTGTTGGGTACAGATTTGGTACAGGATACCTTGGACAAGGTTAGGATGATTCAGGATAGGCTCCGTACAGCTCAGCCCAGGCAAAAGAGTTACGCCGACCGTAAGTTTCTTGATGTAGCATTCATGGTCGGAGAGCGAGTGTTGCTTCGGGTGTCACCCATGAAGGGCGTGATGAGATTTGGAAAGAGAGGAAAGCTAAGCCCTAGGTTCATAGGGCCTTTTGACATTCTTGATCGAGCCTGAGAGGTGGCTTAATGAATTGCGTTACCACCAAGTTTATCAGTAGTGCATCCAGTGTTTCACGTGTCCATGCTTCGAAAGTATCACGGTGATCCATCCAATGTGTTCGACTTCAGCATTGTCCAATTGGACAGGGACTTGACCTATGAGGAGGAGCCGGTAGCTATTCTAGACCGGCAGGTTCGTCAGTTGAGATCAAAGAGTTATCCGTCGGTTCGTGTTCAGTGGAGAGGCCAGCCTGTCGAGGCAGCTACTTGGGAGACCGAGTCTGATATGCGGAGCCGATATCTCCATTTTTCACCTACTCAGGTACTTTTCTATGTCCGTTCGAGGACGAACATTTGTTTTAGAGGTGGAGAATGTGATGACCCAAAAAGTCATCTTTTGTTTTAGAGTTCATTTCCGTGTTTTGAGACCTTGAAAACCACCTTGTATCTCTCCCCGATTTGCATGCGCAGTCCAGGCACGATTCCGGAGAGTTTTGAGTATTTTAAGAAAAATATTAAATTTGGCCTTCAAAATTGATTAAAGTTGACTTCGGTCAATTTTTTTGGTAAACGGACCTGGACCTGTGATTTAACGGTCCCGTAGGGTCCATAGTAAAATATGGGACTTGGGCATATGCCTGGAATCGAATTCCGAGGTCTCTAGCTCGAGAATAGATTTTTTAAAATGGTGTAAGATCTTGATACCCTTATTTTAGTTCGGGAGCCCCGTACATGCTTAATATAATTTTTACATCATATCAATGAAATTTGGTAAGAATCGGAGTTGATTTGGTATAAATCAGACCCTTGGTTGAGAAAATATAAATTTGAACCATCTTGTCAAATTCATGAGTTTTGGTGTTAAATTCGTTGTTTCAGAAGTTATTTTGGCGATTTCATCGTACGAACAAGTCCGTATGATATTTTTAGACTTTTGTGCATGTTTGGTTTGGAGCCTTGAGGGCTCAGGTGAGTTTGAATAGGCCACAAAGTGTTTTGGACTTATGAAACTCAGTTGTGCATCTGGTATTTTTGCACAGGCTTCTGATCTTGCAATTGCTAGATCAGGCTTCGCAATTGCAAAGTGAACAAGCCCGAAAAATGAGACAAATATGTCGCAAATACGAACCAGGCATGGGAAGGCCCTCATCGCAAATGCGAACTCTAGTCTGAAATTTGCAAAGGCCCCTCTATCGCAAATGCGATGTTTACTTTGCAAATGCAAAGGTAGCAGAATTTCTAAGGGTTCACAATTGCAAACCCATATCACAATTGCAATAATTGCACCTGTTAAGTGAGATTTTAGACGGGATTTTCATCATTTTTCAAATTCTCTCAAACTCTAAACATCCTTAGGCGATTTTTCAAAGACTCAAACTTCTTCAAATAATAGGTAAGTGATTTCTAACTCATCTTCTTCAATCTAATTCATCTTTTTACATGATTTCACTTCAAAATCTAGGATTTTTCATGGGAAATTGGGTGTTCTTGGGTAGAAATTAGGATTTTATAATTTTGGGGATTTAGACCTCAATTTGAGGCCGGATTTCAAAACTAATTGTATCTTTGAGTTCGTGGGTGAATGGGTAATCGGATTTTGGTTTGAATTTCAAGTTTTGACCAAGCGGTCCCGGGGTCGGATTTTGACTTTTTGGGAAGAACAATGGGAACTTCATATTCATGCATTAGAATTGGTTTAAATAGCATTTGTTGATGTTATTAAGTAAATTATGACTAGATACAAACGGATTGGTGGTGGAATCGAGAGGTAAAGAGGTGTTTGAGTGTTAAATTGTCCATTAGCTTGAGGTAAGTGTTTGGTCTAACCTTGACTTGAGGGAATATGAATCCCCAACATATGTGCTAAGTGAATTTCATGTGTGTGGCGTATAAATGTGGTGATGAGTACCTATGCGCCTCCAATTTTCCATTCTTTTAGTTTGTTCCCTTCCTCGTTTCCTATTATACTATTTCTTGTCTTATTTGCTACCTGCTTAAACTGTTTCCATACCTTAATTGCTATTTGATCATAAATGCTTCCATGCCTTAATTCCTACTTGATCATAAATGCTTCCATGCCTTAATTGCTACTTGATCACAAATGTTCCATGTCTAATTGCTTCATGTTAACTGTCGTTCTATTCATTGAATTATTTCATTATTTCAAGTTAGTTGTTGATATTTTTATTAAGGTGTTATTGGTTTCGTAGATTCATTTTATTACCCTGTCGGTTTATATGGATTCATTGGTGCCTTATGGTGCACATTGGTTGGTCTCATTGATTTGGTTCCATGAGTGAAGTTTCAAAATCGTAGCAAAATTTTATTATGTAGTTGAAGTATAAGAAGAATTGTGGAAATTGAGTTAACTTGTGAAACACCTTGTATTTATTCTTTGTGGTTTTTGCTGATATATACATATGTTGGGATCGGGTTGCATGCCACAACAGGAGGAATAAGGGAGAATTATGATTGTCCAGTGGGATCGAGTTGCACGCCGCAACAAGGAGTAATAAGGGTGGACAGGTGGGATCGGGATATGAGTCGCAACAGGAGGAATAAGGGTGATATGTGTCGAGGAGTAATAAGGGAGGACAAGTGGGATCGTGTTGCGCGCCGCAACAAGGTAGAATAAGGGAGAGTATTGATATTGTTATTGTTGGAATATTGATATTGTTATTGTTTATATGGTGGGATCGGGATGCACGCCGCATCAGTCATTATTTTTTGCATTCATTTTAGTTGAAGTTACTATTGAGGTGTTGAAGTTCCCTAAGGATTGGTTATAGCTAAATACTAGTAGACTGGTTTGGTCATGTGTTCCTTTAATGCAAGTTCCGGTTATTTTTCATTCCGTACTTCTTTTCTGTTTATTATAAACTATTCCAGGTTTTATATATATATATATATATATTGTTACGCTCCGCCGTAGACTCGTCACTACTTCGTCGAGGTTTGGCTCGGCACTTACCATTACATTGGGTCGGTTGAACTAATACTACACTTTGCACTTCTTGTGCTGATCCCAGTGTTGGACCATATGGACCGTAGTTCGAGGTTGCTGGCTTCAGATCGGTGGAGACCCGAGGTAGTTCTGCAGGTGTCCGCAGGCCTTAGTGTCCCCTTCTATCCTGTTTTTCTTTTATGTTTTATCTACTTCCGAAACAGATGTGTATTTCATTGTTCAAACTATTATGTGTAGTATTCGTAGATGGTCCGTGAAATTGTGATACCAGTTCTGGGTGGAGTTTTATTATGGTTTCGCAGTTGTATTAAGATAACTTGTTAAATTCCGTTCTTTCATTTTATTCCGCTGATTTACTTATGTTCACTTGTAAATTATTAAAAGAAAAAGAAGTAAAGACGAAATAATTTTTAATGTTGGCTTGCCTAGCGAGTACAATATTAGGCGTCATCCCGATCCCGAGGGTAGGAAATTCGGATCGTGACAATTTAATATTAAATGAGCGGAATAAACTGTCAACACATATCAATATTTAAATGTATTTTGAAGAATTTATGTGAAATACCTATTAAACTATTCGATCACAGAGAGTTTTGCAAATGAAGGATCTATGCAAACCTAAATATTTGAAAAATTGAAAAATCATCGCGCTACAACTTTTCGGAGTGATCTCCCGCGGCAGATACCTGAACGGCAAATATTACCATGCGATCATTTTATTTTTTCTTTTCTCCACGAGATCATAAATTTCCAAATAAAACACTTTCAGAATTCATATCATTTTTTTTTTTTTACATAAATGAATTTTGTTCTATTGTTAGGTTGAATCCTCCGAGAATTTATCTGTTGATCCAACTTTAACTCAATATCGAAAGCTTTTAGTTATGCATAGTCATAGAGATGGAGGCCTGTATGAACAGAGGAGCAATGTTCCATTCCTACATCACTAAATGTCTTATTTTATTTGGAGTCATTAATGGCTCAATAATACAATAATTGCCTTAATTTTCAGCACTGAAACTATTAATGCTCTGATTGTTAATACTGTCAGATTTTTTATAACCATACTTTTCTATAACGGCCAAATTTTCTTTGAAACCATTCTTCATGTTAGAATATATATTTTCTGTAACAACACTTCACTACAACCACAAAAAAAATACGGGAACGAACAAGGCTGTTATAGAAAGCTTGACTGTACTTGGTACGACTTGCTACATTAATAAGAAGGTTGAATCTGCTTCTACTTCTACTGATAGCAACATAATTCGGTCACCATGCTATATGGATCTACATATCCTAATATTTTTATATAGTACTTCCTCAGATTCATAATAAGTGATTTTTTTACTTTTTTATTTTGGTCCAAAATAATAGATGTATATGATAAAAATCGGGGCTACCCAATTTTATTCTTTGATTGAAAAAGAGATACGTCGAAAGGCCAGTGCGTCGGGTCCGGGATCGAAGTTGCTTTTCGAGATTGAGGTCGACATCACTAATCAAGGTCAGGAAAGGGCATACTTCGAAATGATGCTGGTATAGTTCAGTAACAGAAAGAGCGAGATATCCGTGATGGATCGAAGATCATGGCGTGAATTTCGAAATGGATTGATCTTCGACGGTTAATCAGTTATCAATATGATTTCCTATTATAATTAGAATGTACCTTGTTTAGAACTCCTCTATTATATAAGCAGGAATCCGATTCATTTTATAAGCATGATTATTCACTAATAAGAATACATACATCCACTGCTCTTTTATCTTACTTACCATGTGTTATTGTTCATAATATTTGTTTCATTTCTTTACTGTTATTGTTATTGCTCTATCTCGAGACCGTCTTGAATCGAGGTCGTGACTCCACTCGCATACTGATTTGATCTACATTATCTCCTAATTTTTTTCTTTAATTCTTGTCTATATTGGATTGAATCACATATCCTTAAAACCACAATATAAGTCTAATTGTTACTCAAATTACAGGGTAAACAGTTTGGTGCCCACCATGGGGCTAAGGATAATAGTGATTGTTCGGTGTTGATTCTGATAACACACATTATTTCACGCTCTTGTCAACTATTTTTGCTTCCAGGTTAAAATATGTCAAACTCACAAAAATGCACCCGCACACGATGGCAATGGTCTCAGTTTTCATGGGGAGAACGACAATGTAATTGCTCCAAGAGACGAGGTGCCACTAGTTAATCTCGGAGGTACACAGAGCAGAGGAGACGGAGGAGTTAGACTCCAGGTGATATTCGAAATGATACAAGCTCAGCAGTCCGCTATTGCTCATCTTCAAAATCAACATAGAACTCCGAGTGGGGTTAAGTCGGAAATCACTCGTCGTACTGAGCTAGTGCAAGAGAGGTCGAATGGTAATGGATCTGGGACCAATCCTGTAGTAATGAAAATGCTCGAGGAGATCACCAAGAGAATCGAGTCAGGAGAGAAGAAAATTGAAGCTAATGATAAAAAAGTGAAGACATACAACCCTCGAGTTGATCAGATACCGGGGGCATCGTCAATCTTGAAAGGGATGGATTCAAACATATTTATGCAAAAGTCATTTCCTCAAAGTGTGGCTCCGAAGCCTATTCCGAAGAAGTTTCATATGCCAGACATATGCAACTATAATGGGGCCACCAATCCCAATGAGCATATTACTTCATATACATGCGCCATCAAGTGTAATGATTTAGAAGATGATGAATCGAATATGTGTTGTTGAAAACGTTCGTAGAGACCCTTTCAAAGGGAGCAATAATTTGGTATCACAACTTGCCACCAAATTCCATCGACTCATTTTCCATGTTAGCAAATTCTTTCGTAAAGGCACACGCCGGGACCATAAAGATAGCAATAGGAAAATGGAACCTTTTCAATGTATGACAATGGGATAATTTAATGTTGAGGGAGTTCGTGTCCCGATTTCAAATGGAATGCCTGAAGTTGCCACCGATCACAGATGATTGGGTCGTTCAAGCTTTCACCCAAGGGTTGAACGAGCGGAGTTTGATAGCATCAGGTTAGTTGAAACAAAATTTGATCGAGTATCCAACTGTAACTTGGGCAGATGTGCACAATCGATACCAATCAATGATAGGGTTGAGGACGACCAATTAAGAGCCCCTTATGGTTCAGTAAACCCAAATAGGTCGATAGTTAAAGTACAGAGGGACGTCGAATGGGAGCCAAGGTCGAACAGAGAATGATATCTACCATATACCGCAGATCAAATGAACAATGGTTCAAAGTGCAATTCCGCCTGGAATCATCGAAGAAGTGATCGAGGAAAATTATTTTTTTTTTGATATGCGTAAAATGACAAGTAAAAATATAAATTTTATTTTTACTATACATGCCAATTAAAATTGAAAGAAGAAGTAGTTTCTTTTGGACCAAAAAAATATATATCATCTCTTTGGACAAGTAACCAAATTAAAAAGGAAAGAAAATCTGATATTCGAAAAGGAGGTCCCCACCAAATTAAAAAATTAGAGAGAAAAAGTTCAATGAAATGGGTTGATATAAAAAATTGCAAGATTGCAACCATAGAACGTGACTATTTGGCCATAAAGAGAGTAGCTAATATGTGTTGTTGAATTAGACAGCATTAATTAAAGGAACATAGACACCTAAAAGAAGCTTCCAGAAGGTGAACTTCCTCCCTTGTGAATCTTGTGTTACTTGGAACCTTCGTGAGGTTTCATACATTGAATATTGAATTATTGGTCATAATCCAATATCTTTTTATAACTGTTGTGTTTGTGTCAGCTACACCTAGATTAAGTTTACGGGATTAACAATAAATATTAGATAAGTCTATTCATTAAGGTTTGAACAGATGAGAAAAAATTATTTAATTAATCTTTTTGTCTCGCTAGGATAAAACTTAATGTTCTCAACCCACTTAATTGACTAAGTCCAACATATTATCTTCATGCCGCCACAAAAACACATCGTTTTGTTTGCGATTGTGGTAATCTATCTTTATGCTTTATAAAAACGATCTATTTCTTCTTCTTTTCCCTTTTTAAGTACTATGTTTAAGAAAAAATTCTTAGTCAAAGAAAGCTGTGCCACCAGAGACGAGAGGACGTGTCAATGCCAACAACAAATTAATTAGTTTACGTTCATTGTCAACGTATCGAAATCCTTTTCTGCTATTAACTTATCACAATGCTCTTCCTTTATTTGTTTGTGTTTGGTCAAAGATAAACGCGAAAAAATCTAACTGCAAATGGAAAATAAAGTGTAAGGGGTTATTTGGTAGGGTTTATAAGAATAGTACTCAATATGTGTATTAGTAATATTGACTATTAAACATTAAAGTTGGAATTATTTCTTATCGATTGTTTGATTTGGTGTATTACATGTTTTAAAAAGGTAGTTCTCTCTTTATACATGCTTATCCATGTATTAAAATAATGATATTACTATTTATTAATACCATAATTTGCTATATATAAGAATAATAATGAATAGAGTGAATAACTAATAAGTACTAATTATACATAGGTTGAAAACACTACAAAACAAGGAATTAAAAATATCAAAGTTAATACATACTCCCTCTGTTTCATATTATTTGAGGTACTTTCCTTTTTAGTCTGTTCCAAAATAAATGACACATTTCTAAATTTGGAAATAATTCAACTTTAAACTCTTCATTTTACCCCTTTTGTCCTTAGTGAGAAGTTTTTATAGCCACACAAATGGTATGGTCCCACAAACCTTTTACCCCTTAATCTTTTAAGACCACAAATTTTAAAAGTCTTCTTCTTTTTTCTTAAACTCCGTGCCGAGTCAAACTACCTCAAACAATATGAAACGGAGGGAGTATATTATTTCTCTAATACATCCTGTCAAACAACCCCCAACAATCCCACAAGTGGGGTCTAAGGAGGGGATTATGTACGCAATCCTTTCAGCTATCTTGTGAAGGTAGAAAGACTTGTTTCAGAAAGACCCTCGACTAAGTAGCAAGCTTCTTTTGAATCATTATTTCGTGTTTAATTGAATTTAAAATTAAGAAGCACATGGAATGATGATACTTCTGAA
>MU727845.1:16971-39336 GCA_026770625.1 Nicotiana glauca | reverse complement strand
TACTGGTGTCTCTCCCCCTCGACACCGCCTTGCTTTTTGTAATAGCTTTCATTAATGCAATCAAGCTTTCTTTCATTCTCAATTCTTATTTCTGTTCTCTCAATTGCTCTTGATATTGGTTTTCCCGTGCGGCACTGACAATCTAGTCTAGCGCACGGCGGGGACCTCAGTTGGCGGACAGCAACTGCACTGACATCAGTTGCTTAGCCTTACGTTGCCCTTCCAAGGAAATTCAGGAAGGCGTCGCGTAACAGTACTTATGGGCCGTCAAGGCCTCTGACATACTGTACAAAATAAATCTCTGTCTATAAAGCCTATAAGAGTATTTGACATCAAATGGGATAGGGTACCATCCTACTCATATGTCTACAGCAAAATTCTAACACGATGACTCATAGACTCGGCTGCATTCCGAATGAGGTGGAGTCTTACCGATCGTCTACTATGAGGGCTCGTCAACTGATTGTCTATACATACAGGCATGAATGCAGCGTACCCAACAAAAGGACGTCAGTACGAATAATGTACCGAGTATGTAAGGCTCATAAGTAAGTATATAAAAGACATGGAAGAAACACGGAGTAAATGACTCAACCTGTAAGTCTGGATAACTCTGTAGTGTATATGCGTATGAATGTCATGTCGTGCATAGATACATGTGTTCATAACATCATCAAGCCTTTGAGGGCATCTCTTCATATCATCTGAGCCATTGTGGGCAAAATCATCAACATATACCAGCTGATCAGGTGGTGGTGCGTATATAACGTTGTAACCTTTTTCTCATATCCCATATAAATATAATATACATATATACGCGTATATTACACCATCTGGTCAAGGGTCAATGTACATGTATAAATGAATGTAATGCATGAGAAGTACGTCAATAAAATCTCTCGGAATATCATAAGACCATTATGCCTTTGAGCAATATCATGAAGTAAACTTTTTTTAACTTACGTATTTTTCTGAGTCCCATGAACAGAAGATGTAATAATAAGATACATGGGAATTCAAGAACATAGACACCTCTATTACTTCTATGAATGAGTCATTTATGGAAGTTGTGTATTTGCTCGTTTCGTTTGTATCATGTAGATCAACCAAAAGTAAAGAAGGGATAGCCTTAATATATTTGAGCCGATTCCCTTGATAATCCCTCTAACACTCGTTGATTGCAACAAATCACGTAACGACATATCAAAATAGAAAAAAATCCATATGATATTCTTAAGAAAGATTACATCGTACTCATTTAGAATCACAATTCTCACGTTGCTAAGTAGTCTTGTATGAACTTTGTAGCAAATTATGTTGCTAACACTTTGAATAAGTTTGCTGAAGCATTTTTTGACATGTAGAGATTCAAAAATGAATTAAAGAGGTTTTCTTAACCTTTTGGGAGTGGGCCCTACTTTAGTGATGACTTAGCCAAACTTTTCTCTGAGTCCGAAACTTAATTAATGATTTTTTAGATACAAAGTACATTTTTAATGTTAAAAAAAAATTACAAAAATAGGTAATTCGCAGCATTTTACTGCGAATTACTTTAACGGAAATTTAGCCGTTAGAGTAATTCGCAGTAAAATACTGCGAATTATTTAAAAAAAATTAATAATTCGCAGTATTTTACTGCGAATTAGATAAAAAAATTTTTTTCAATAAATTCTTTTTAAAATTTAAAAAAATACCAAATTCGCAGTAAAATACTACGAATTACAATTTTTTTTTAAAAAATAAAATAAAAATTATAGATCGTCAAATTCGAAAATTTATAGATCGTCAAATTTATTGGGAATATTGAATATGTTCCCAATAAAGAGGTGGAAGATTGTGGAGTCCGAAACTTAATTAATAATTTTTTAGACACAAAGTACATTTTTAATGTTAAAAAAAAAGTTACAAAAATAGGTAATTCGCAGTATTTTACTGCGAATTACTTTAACGGAAATTTAGCTGTTAGAGTAATTCGCAGTAAAATACTGCGAATTAGGTAAAAAAAAAATTTTAATAATTTTTTTTAAAATTATACCAAATTCGCAGTAAAATACTGCGAATTATAAAAAAAATTATTTTAAAAATAAAATAAAAATTATAGATCGTCAAATTCGAAAATTTATAGATCGTCAAATTTATTGGGAATATTGAATATGTTCCCAATAAAGAGGTGGAAGATTGTGGAGTCCGAAACTTAATTAATAATTTTTTAGACACAAAGTACATTTTTAATGTTAAAAAAAAGTTACAAAAAATAGGTAATTCGCAATATTTTACTGCGAATTACTTTAACGGAAATTTAACCGTTAGAGTAATTCGCAGTAAAATACTGCGAATTATTAAAAAAATAAAAAAAATTAATAATTCGCAGTATTTTAGTGCGAATTAGGTAAATTTTTTTTTAATAATTTTTTTTAAAATTTTTTAAAAAAATACCAATTTGCAGTAAAATACTGCGAATTACAAAAAAAAAATTATTTTTTTAAAAATAAAATAAAAATTATAGATTGTCAAATTCGAAAATTTATAGATCGTCAAATTTATTGGGAATATTGAATATGTCCCAATAAAGAGGTGGAGGATAGTGCCATTGGGAACTGACCCACTTTTCACACAAAGACATTTATCTCCCTGCGTGAGATTACCTCCTTCCTTTCTCATTTTATGTTTAACAATTTTTCCTTTTTAAACTGTCAAAAAATACAAATTTTTTTCATTTAGAAAATTTTAAATAATAAAACAAAAAATTCTAAGACTTATTTTAAGTGATAAATTTAATACAACAACAATAACAAACCCAATGTAATTTTACAAGTGGGTCTGAAGAGAGTAGAGTGTACACACTGTCCCTAGAGGAAGGAAAAAGGGAGGGGCAAAAATTATAAATTTAAGTATTTTTTATAAAAAAATTTATCTAGATAAACAATATTGCTAGTCACCTTAGGGCTTCTATGGGTAATTTTGTCCTTAAACAAGAGTATATCCCTCCCTAGCAAGTAAGGACAGAGTAAAAATAACAACAACAACAATAACAACTGCCCAGTATAGTCCCATAGAGTGGGGTCTGGGGAGGGTAATACGTACGCAGGCCTTACCCCTACCCGAAAGGGTAGAGAGGCTATTTCCAATCAACCCTCGGCTCAGGAGACAGAGTAAAAACAGTGATATTTAATAAACATGACGGATTGTGGTCTTTTCGAATTTGACGATCTATAATTTATTTTTATTTTAAAAAATAAAAAAATAATTTTTTTTTTGTAATTCGCAGTATTTTACTGCGAATTAGGTAAAAAAAGTTTTTTTTAATAAATTTTTTTAAATTTTTTTAAAAATACTGCGAATTACCTATTTTTGTAACTTTTTTTTAACATTAAAAATGTACTTTGTGTCTAAAAAATCATTAATTAAGTTTCGGACTCGAAGATTGTGCCATTGGGAACTGACCCACTTTTCACACAAAGACATTTATCTCCCTGCATGAGATTACCTCCTTCCTTTCTCATTTTATGTTTAACAATTTTTCCTTTTTAAATTGTCAAAAAATACAAATTTTTTTCATTTAGAAAATTTTCAATAATAAAACAAAAAATTCTTAGACTTATTTTAAGTGATAAATTTAATACAACAACAATAACAAACCCGATGTAATTTTACAAGTGGGTCTGAAGAGTGTACACAGTGTCCCTAGAGGAAGGAAAAAGGGAGGGGAAAAAATTATAAATTTAAGTATTTTTTATAAAAAAATTTATCTAGATAAACAATAATGCTAGTCACCTTAGGGCTTCTATGGGTAATTTTGTCCTTAAACAAGAGTATATCCCTCCCTAGCAAGTAAGGACAGAGTAAAAACAACAACAACAACAACAATAACAACTACCCAGTATAGTCCCACAGAGTGGGGTCTGGGGAGGGTAATACGTACGCAGGCCTTACCCCTACTCGAAAGGGTAGAGAGACTGTTTCCAATTAACCCTCGGCTCAGGAGACAGAGTAAAAACAGTGATATTTAATAAACATGACGGATTGTTGTCTTTTCAAATTTGACGATCTATAATTTTATTTTTATTTTTTTTAAAAAAAAAAAAATAATTTTTTTTTTGTAATTTGCAGTATTTTACTGCCAATTAGGTAAAATTTTTTTTTAATAATTCGCAGTATTTTACTGCGAATTAACGGCCAAATTTTCGTTAAAGTAACTCGCAGTAAAATACTGCGAATTACCTATTTTTGTAACTTTTTTTTAACATTAAAAATGTATTTTATGTCTAAAAAATCATTAATTAAGTTTCAGACTCACTTTTCTCTACATTTGCCACCTTTGTTACATGAGTAAAGAGTCACTAATTGACTAAAGACTTTTCTGCCACGTTAAGGTTTCATAAGCTTATCCAAAGATTTTAACTAATTATGCACCAATTTCTTAATCAACTTATTAATCTCCCATTAACCAATAATTAACTAATTACCCACGTAATTAAGAATTATCTCAAATCACTTATAATACTGCTCACTTTTAACACACTTTATACATCTTGCTATCATGGTCATGTGGTACCTTGTATGACACTAATCCATAAATATGAGGCATTATAGCTTGGATCGTATTTTATCTCAAAATGTCAAACTTTGACGAAACTCATTTCTTCGATTTGCTTACCCTCTTACCTTCACGAATTTACTTATCTCTTGTTTGAATAGCATAATACTTATAACCTCCAAATAATCTCGTCCTTGAACTGATGTATCTTACGATAAATTCAACATACCATACTACAAAGTGTAACATCATCGTAATATAATACTGTGAAGCGTAACATCATCGTAATATAATACAAGGGAGCGTAACATCAACGTAATACTGCGGGGCGTAACATCATTTCCCCCTATAGAAAATTCATCCTCGAATGTTGATTGATGCATATATCATTTTCATAACCAATGTCTTCCAAATACTTTAGTACTCTCCTTGCCATCTAGGCAACTGTTCTGTGAATAAATCCAAAGACCAAGGCGTTCCCCCCTTTTAGGCCTCTTTCTCATACCAAGACTTGTGGCCAGAATTCTTCCAATCTCGTATATGTTGCTACCTTCTATCATGCAGTGTGTACGACTCTGACCTTGTAAGTGCGCCTATGTGACTTTTCTCTTCGTTTTTCTCCAGTTTTTAGCCAATCTCTAGGCCTCACATTGTAAATATATACAGAGATTGACAAGATGTCCTTCTAGGAATCTGTAAGTATACTAAAGTTCTTCGTTCGGTACTTTATCGAACTTACGAATATTGCTATATCTTATTTCATAGACCCAGTTATCTATCCGCACGGCTTTACTACATCTAGTTAGGTTATACTATACCATAACTCTTACTTCATTTATCGTTATTGAGGTTTGATACCAAACTCCAGGTTATTCTCGTTGCTTATCTATATGTATAAATCTAAGTCCTTTAACGCTTCTTCATTACTGTTCATCTTAAGACCGATGGCCTAATCTCATCTCATACTTTGTAACTTTTATCTATCCATTGTTGATTCTTGAAACCTCTTACGTATAATCACTAGGGCTCACGTTTCATCGTGGAAGTTTTGAAGTGATTTTCCTGATCCACCTGGGGCAATACGATACTATACTTCCATAATCGTATTTCATATCATCCCAACGTGATTCATCTTATGGCAGGTATTCTAATCCCATGTCGTCCGTGGAATCTTTTCTTCTTCTCTTTTTTTTCTTTCCAAATCATTACTCAATCGAAGGCCCAAACGTCATCCTTTATCTGTCACTATTACACCCTCATTTTATTACCAGGGCAACATTCCATCTCTTCTAAATGCTACTTGTCTTAGACTCATTTGAGTTTATTCAGGCTATACTGAGCCTTCTATAACTTAGAGAAATCATAAGCTCTCTTGTTTTCATGGGTTTAATCCTGAAGACATACCATTCTTGTCACCTTCTCACTCGCCCTTTCTTATCTTTGCTCCTGTCTTTATAAAACCTTGTCACTTTACCATACTTTAGTTTGCGACCTACGCATATCTATTTATACTACTCGCAACCTTCCTTCAACTTGCTTGCACTATATATTTTCTTGTGTTATTCTGAGCATCAAGCGAGACATCACACCGTCTCTAACTCTTATTTACTCTCTTAAGTAGACGTCTCGGTACCTAAAAACCATAGGCTGGAAGATATGCCACTAACAATGCTATCATTCTTGGATACTGAATCTCAGCGCTTCTAGCCTTCTATATAAAGTATGGATTATTCACAATTTTCTGCAGCAAAGTATCTCGTACATTGTTCACCTTTACCTTACGTACCTTACCTTAAAATATCGATTAACCTCTTATACGCCTTTCATAACCTCCCTTCCACATAGGTATAATTCACCTCTACAACTTGAAGCTCTATTATAATACTTGCACCTATGGTGCATACACAATCCGGTGGGAGCTTCATACTGACTTCTTATGAGGCTCTTACTCTTCTAACTGACTTGTCGTAGAGCCGTTAAAGAAATGGTTGTTTTACTATCTCTCTTGTACCTCTGATATTAAGATTGATTCTGCAATAATCTCAATCACGATGTCCATAATTTTCTGGGTCCAATAATCAAACTCCTTATTTACTTAGTTGATGTAACTCTTTAGTGTTCTCTTTCCTTTGATCAACCTTTATGTAGGCTTAAGTTATATTCCGATCTCCGGCTCATGGTATTAGTTATTACTTTAGCCTTTTATGGGTGCTATGGAATATCCATGATGCAATCTTCTAACAATTCAATCCTTTGTCTATGACCTTGACTCAGTTCTTTCTTTTACTTATACTAGTGTCTTCTACGACTATATGGATGTCAATATATATATGCTACATGGATAATACTCCAAAATCTTAAGTGCGTTAATAATATAACCAACTCTGAATCATTGATCGAATAATTTCTTTCCATCTTAGCTTTCTTTAAACGTAAGCAATTACTTTTCCTGATCTTTCTGCCTCCCTTTTTGCGTGCATACTTAGCTTATCTTAGTTCCCACGCATGCCAGAATTTTTTTGTGTGCAATTCATATCATTTCGACGATTACTTTTGGTTTCACTTCCGACTCCTTAGCCACTATAGGTGCCGTACCACTTTCTTATGGAGTGCATACAATGTTGTAGTGAGACTACTATTACAAAACCATTCCTTCTTCAAGTTACTATGTTTAGGTTGATGCCTTCTTCCTTATTCCCTTAGCTAGTCTTTCATTGCAGTACTTAGGGAGGACCCTCTGACACTTGTAAATCTGCGATCTTATTACATCGTATACTTAGTAAAATTTTTGATGTTCATACTCACCTATAGTTATCCTTAGTTACTTACCTCCATGCTCATGTGCTCGTACAGTTGCTTTTGAACTGAAGTTTGACTGTCTTCCTAGTGAGACTCTCTTTTATTTCCGTAACATTCATGCGGTACCTTTAACTACCCCAACTCCTATCTGAATATTTCTCAAGTATTACAATGACATTACTACGAGGCTGAATTCACTGTATTGGGTTTTATTATATTTATCTTGCACGATTTGCTGATTCGTCTGTAGACTCCCGTCTAGCCATAACTAGGCTCTTTCTAAATAAACTACCAACTACTCATTGACCTATTCTCATATTAATATTCCATGTAATCTTTCTTGGGTTATTTCCTTTATCTTAACTTGCATCTCGCACTGGATCTTTATTTATCAATAACATCCCAGGCTAGAACCCGTACTTCCTATCATTAGCGGCGTGCTTGCTTAATGTTCTGGAATTGTAGCATATACGTAGGAGTTGAGTAAGTGTAATCTCATTACTTTTTTATTTTTTTACCACATTCTTCCTTTACCATTCCATGATTTCTAGAACCACTTAATTCTGACTTCATACCACATCACTTCATATCACCCTCTTTAATGGAGTACTAAGATTTAGAGCTACAACAATCTACCTATAGATGTTTTACCTCTTCATCTTTGGCGTCTTTTCACATCATTGATGGTCCTTACTTGCCTTGCGATAATCCTTCTGAACCAAGGATAACAAAATTCCTTACTCACAAGGGTGACACTTAGTGTAGCTAGCACACATAGTCCCTTAAGCTTAACTTTGCTCACATTGCTTTCTTTAGGGAAGTGATGATAGGCTATAATTACATATTTTAGTCGATTATTACACTCTAATTTACTGCACTTTAATTGAGTTTGCGCTTTAATCGCTAGTGTTTTGTACTAATGGTGTGTTTTATATCTCGTAGGAGTGATTCTGAGCTATATAGATGTTATGGAATAAATTCATGTGATTTGGAGCTTTTAAGTCTGAGTAAAAGCCCAAGTAATTAAGCCGGGATCGTATTCGGGGACCAACGGATGATAGAGCAACAAAACAAAAAGTAGAGTAGGCATATTATGCACTATCTAGTAAAATAAACATAACATTTTGCTCAGAACTCTATTTAGGCTCTACAATATATGATTGAAAGCTAACACAAAGGGCTACAACGTTCATGTTTTCCATTTTTCCAAATTCCGAACGGAATAGGGTGAAAAATGCAGTCGAAATTGTGACCGCGGACCTGAGGCGGGCTGAGGCAGTATACCTACCATGTACCGCATTTGTACCGTGGTCGGACCGCGGCCGCAGCATCCAGAACTGAAAAAATTGTCCTTTTTCACGTAGGAGAAGGTATAATTGTTTGAGCCCAACCCTACTTGGTATATATACATGAAAAAAATAGTATTTTAAGAGGTTGGACACATTTTTAACATAATTTAGACCTAAGGAGGCAGATGTGACCAATTTTTGACACAGATTCGACTTAAGGAGGCAGAGACACAATAGGAGCAAGGCGGGGAATTCTTTAACGAGTTTTTCCTTCCTCTTCCTATTTTTTTTTATTGTTGGTTATGATTTTTTGTATTGTAGTTTTACATATTATTATGAATAACTAATTTACTATCTAGGGTTTTGATAAAACCTTTTGTAGGATAAATTCTTGTTATGTTTTTATATAATTGAGTCATTGGATTTCTCTACTTGTTCAACTATGTATTTATTGTTGTTGATTGAATGGCCATCGATTGACTGTGCCTATTTATTATGTGTTTCTTGAGAAATGATACATATTTAGGTGGTTGTTGAACAACATCACTCCTAACTTATGTGAGAAATCAATACATTGGATTTAAATGTAGGTTTAGAAATAACAAAGCCTTGACGTGGTCATAGTGAGCGGTCAGATGAAGCCAACTAGCGTAGTTCGAGAAAATATGTTTAGTAGATTATTATAGTTGATCGAGAGAGAATTACGACACCTAAAGTGCTCACGATCAGTAGAGAATACATTGGCAAAAATTGTAGGGAACATAGCTAGAAGGATTCTGATAATTGAGAAAATCATAACTCTAGACCTCCTTAATTTAGTCTCCAAACCTTTGTCTCATTAGTTGTAAATTTTACCGCTTTGTAATATTTGCTACTGAATTAGTTAGAAATATAAATCTCAATCTTTATAATTTAGAAAATTATTCAATCTTGTCTTCTTAGTGATATTAAACATATACAGTTAAACCTTACTTCTCTGAGGGATTCGACTCCGGACTTTTAGACCAGATTATATTTGCAGTGACTGCTTATCCTTTTTAGGACTAGAGTTGGGCGTGATCAACAGCGCCAAAATTTGATCACGCCCAACTATGCCTTCTAAAAGACAAAGCCGTCGTTGCAAATATAATCTAGTTTTAAGTCCGGAGTCGAATCCTCAAGGAACTAACCTATCTATTACAACTCTTTGGCAATGTTATGATCAACTCAACCAATTTCTAGATGCAAGATTTTTGATCAATAAATATTAGGTTTTTGTTTAACTACTTCAAATAATATTAAAAATAAAAATAAGCTAAAGCAAAGATAATTCAATAGTAAAAAGGTCTAGGGCAGTGATTTTCCCAATTGCTAGTTTAGGTCTTGGCTCTTTCGCTATAATCTCACCTTAATACTCTATGAGGATTAAGAGCTATGGGTTATTGTAATTATCTCTCGATCGGCTACAATAGTTTACTAGAGCATTCTCTCGAACAACTCTAGCTGATAATACGTGCAGTTCTAAATTATCCCACCAAAGTTTCGTTATCTCTAAACCCACTTTTAAGTTCAAGTAATGAATCTCTTCACTTACCCAAAAGTGGTGTTGTTCAACAACAGTCTAACCTAATGTCCTTTCTCAAGCAATATGAGGTAATTAGACACGATTAATCAAGGGCCCATTCAATTAATTACCATACAAAACATAGTTGAACAATTATATAATAAATCTGGCTCGATTATAACAAGTTGACTCAAAACTTCAACCAATAATTGGTTCCATCAACCCTAGATAATTGTTTAGCTACTCATAACAAAATAAGAGAAAACTACTAAATTGTTCAGAATGTAAAATTTCTAGAAATAAAAGGAGATAGAAAAACTCTAATGTTTGGTTGATCTTCTCACACTTGTTCTTGCCTCCAATGTATTCTAAAAAAAAGCTTAAAAAATAATCTTGGGCGAGTTTCTAAAGCTTATAAGGGTTTTGCAAAAGTTTCCCCGAATTTACACTTTGGCCCCAATTTTTCCTAATGCGTGAACAATGCACCACGGTCGCGGCAGGACCGCGGTGGGAGCTGACCTTTCTGTTTTGATTTTTAATTTGTCGTGGTTCCACCGCAGTCGCGGTGGAATTTTTACCCAGGCCATTTTCTGCTTCTTTGTGCTCGGGTACTCTCGAATGGGCATTTTATTCACATTATTGCCTCCAAAATACTCCGTTGTGCTTCCTCCCTTAGACTATTCCCTGCAAAACAAAAGAACACTATTTAGAGCATTTTGTTGGCAATTTACCTATAAAACAACAACAAAGCATGTAATATTAAGGTGTAAACATCGTCTATATAGCCTAATATCAACACCCTACACTTAAATCATTGCTAGTCCTCGAGAAATCCACCACACTCCATCAAAGTTCCTTCCCTAAGCTTTTCCCTTAACGATTCACACCTTGAACATTTTACCAAAGTTGCACCTAGTAGTGAACAACCTTTACCTCAAGAGTCAAATCTTTCGTACCATGCAACATTCGCACTTACTCAAACTACTCTATACAAGAGCCAAGACTTACCTTTCCTTTGTAAATCACATGCCCTCACATCACACAAAAGAGTAGTTCCACATATAATGAGATTTAGAACAATTAGGAACTAATAAACAGAATTCACTCACTCTCAAAAAGAACATTCATATGCCACAAAGATGCACCATAAGCTTGCCCGTAGTGTAATACTCTACTAATCGAGCCCACTCAGTCTAAGATCAATATGACTTTACTTGGTTGTAATGTAGGCTAAGGGACAGGTAGGATATGTTTAGATATAGTAACTAACCCCCTAAGCATTTTTAATACAATTACATTAACCTTCAAGATCATACTTGTGCCAACCAAAAACTCCACCACATTTATTTACAACACCCCCATCTATTAGGTGCAATTTTTACAAGCTACCACTTATCAACCACTATAATTATTTATAACCCTTTTTTTCATCGTGCTTCTTCTTTTATGCTTCAAAATTCAGCACCTTTCTCTATTTCAATGGTTCCACTCAAAAACCAAACTAACATCCCACACTTTTGATTTTGCATATTGTCAATACTATTCAAATGCTTATTGAGAGGTAAAAGGGTTCAAACAGTAGGCTATTCAAACAATTGGGTAAGGTTCGCAATGTGGTTGCCAAAGAAACAGGCTTATAGGCTTAACGGGGTTAACTAAGATATAATGCTTTCAGGTGGGTTTACTATATATGTCTGGCTCAACAACGAAATGCCTATATCACTTCTAAAACTGAATGAAACTACTAATTTGCTTTGCAAACACACAGGGCAAGTTCTAGGCATCAAATGTGAATCATGGAATACAGTAAAACTCACACACACATGACACATGACTCACTCCGGATTAGTTTATCAAGACATTCTCTTTTGAGTGATCAATTTAGATACAAACATACAATTTGAAGGCACTTAAACAAGATTCAACCCTTGAAGCTACGCGTTACACTCTAATGTCTATTGTGTTCAGGTGTAAAAACGCTAAGGGTTTTTCCTTCGATTTTAGCTTGTAGCCCATTAATCCTAATCTAAAACTAAAAAGAACAAAAAAAAATCTACCTACACCCGGTTCAAGTTAAACCCTTGGAAAAGAACCGTGGCCCAAAGAAAAACCAAGGGGTAGTTACTACACTACCTAAAAAATAAAAAAAATAAAAAATCTTTTTGGTATTTTATCTTGACTAATTTCCCTCAAGAAAATTATCTAAAGGATCCGTCATCAGGAAGAGTCTCCATATTCCATTTTTTTCTTGACTTTGTCCCTCAAGAACCCCGCTAAAAGAGATCCGTCGTCGGGACAAGTCACTTACCTATTTCAACTTACCTAATGAACTATTACTCAAACACCAAAATAATCAAAGCAAACAAAACACAACAAAATCAAACAGTCAATTGTTACAATTACATACATACAATAAGTATACCCCATCCCACACTTAAAATGTATACATGTCCTCGTGGCTAAAAAATTAAAAGAACAGTGAGGTAAAGGAACTTCCCTGAAAGATCACTCCTGATCGAAGATGGTGTCTGGGTTCACATTGCAAGCACGAACCAGAGCTCTCAACCAGCCTAAGAATTTCTTCTCTGACTTCAACTGCCGGTCAGCCACCGTGTCAACACGGGCACCTAAATTAGTGACTACAGTACACAACTCAGCCATCTCCTGCTCCAAATCTGCCATGTGGGTGCTCCAGCATGGCTGTAATGGGCCTGCCTCATCAACTTTCGGAGGTAGGGGCTGCAGTTGTCCCAACATCATCATCATCAGTTGATTTATCATCATAGTCATCGACATTCACCACCAGCTCTCTTTCAATTCCAATTTTCCTTGCCAGGAATGGGGCTTTTAGTTGCAATTTCCCATCACCTCTAGGGTCTTCAGGTACTCTAGCAATCCGACATAGCCTGGTAACTAGAGAAGGGTAGTAGAGGACTTTGAGTAACTCCGGCAATCTAATAAACATCTCATCACGGAGGAGATAGGCCACATCAAAGTCCTTGTGGGCCATGAAATAGTAGATCACGGACGCCCGTGGTAGATTAACATCGGCCGTATTGCTTGAGGGCAACAGTTGGCTGTTGATAATTGTGAGCTAACACTTGGCCTCCCAATTGAGAGATTGGGAGTTAAGTGTGATCCTAGGCTTTATCCACATGGGCTTTCTGTTTGGCATACATATCACCTCAAGAAGAATTCCCCTCAAAGCACGTGTTTGGCTAAATATACGATAATCATCAGATTCTCCCATGAACACTGGCAGCCTGTACACTCTGCGGATGGCCTCGACGGACGCATTTACCCATGTATTGCGAATAATAACAACTCCAATCTCCTGTTCCGTGCAGTTCGCGTAGAACTCCTTGACCATCCGAACATTGGCCTCCTCCGATGTCTCGAAGAAGATGTCTAGCTGACACCTCTGCAACTCATTAAAGATATTGGGGCATTCCACTTCTATGGCTCGTCGGTCAATATGCACCTCATGGAGCAATTTTTTAGCAGACTTGGCATTGTACCTGTCCTCTGCCGGTTTGGAGACAAACCTAGTGCTGTCAAACTGTGGTGCACTGACTTTCCCACTAGCTCGTGAGGAGCTTCCCGGTCCACTAGCGGATGACCCAGTGTTGCGTCTCTTTCGAGATGAACTCATTGTACCTGTCAAACAGAGAAACACCTATTAGTGAGTGCTTGAAATGTGTGACTATGGGTGGTTACTCAGACTTCACCACAGCCATGTCACATTAGCTCCTTATAACTCCATTGGGACAAATTCCTAAACACCTTGTGGGCAGGGCACCATCCTAACACATATAGCCTTCATGGGTACATCAAAACTCCTCCCAAATCAAGTATGCAACTACATCAACACACACCACACTTACTTCATTCAATAATCTACCAACAAACACCTTTCCACCACATTAAATACACAACCCCTTCACCAAGCATTCTAAAAAAAAAAACGAAATTCAACAGAAAAACAAGAAGAACTAACACAAATCTACCAACAATTACAACCCATCACAATCATGAAACTAATATAAGCTACAACACAATACAAAAGAAAAGAGAGGGAAGAAGTGAGTAACATACCTTAGTTGAAGAATGGGTAAGAGGAATGGAGATGTGGAGGGGGGGGGGGTAGTATGAGTGAAGGAAAAGGAGAAGAAGAAAGGATTTAGGGGGTTAGGGTTTAGATAGAGAGTAAGAAAGATGGAGAATTGGGAGAGAGGGTTCGGATGTTTTGTTTTTGGGGGAGGGGTTTTTGTTTTTGGGGGTGGGTTCGATGATGGGAGGCAGAATGCTTGGCTTCCATCGCGGTCGTGGTGCTGGCGTCCTTTTTTTTATATATATACATTTACACAAGAAATACTAACAACACATTCGCGGGTTTCCTCCCATGCAGTGCCTGATTTAACGTCGTGGCATGACGCAAGCTTTGATCATCACTCCTTATTCGCGTACTGGGGCTCTTCCAAAGTTATTACCACTCTATCCCCTTTTTCTTCGTCCATTCCAAGATAATGTTTCAACATTTGCCAATTAACTGTGAACTTATTTGTCCCATCTTCTGATTCAATCTCTACAGCTCCACTTAAGAACATTTGCACCACTCTGAAGGGTCCTGACCATCGGGACTTCAACTTACCTGGAAACAATCTCAATCTCGAGTTGTATAACAGCACTAGATCTCCGAATTTGAAGTTCCGATACAAGATGTGCTTATCATGCATTAGTTTCATCCTTTCTTTTTATAATCTAGCACTCTCAAATTCCTGGAACCTAAATTCCTCGAGCTCATCTAACCTAGTGACTCTGCTAGTGCCTGTTGTCTCCATATCTAAGTTCAACTGCTGTAATGCCTAAAGTGCTTTATGCTTGAGCTCAACCGGGAGGTGGCATGCATTTCCAAACACCAACTTGTACGGTGACATACCAATTGGGGTTTTGAAGACTATGCGGTATGCCCACAATGCATCATCCAACTTGTTTGCCCAATCAGTCCTTGTTGCATTCACTGTTTTTGTAAGGACACTTTTAATCTCCCTGTTGGACACTTCAACTTGCCCACTCGACTGTGGGTGGTACGAGGTGGTCACTTTATGATAAACACCATACTTTTCCAACAGCCGTGCGAATGCTTTATTGCAACAATGGGTTATGCCATTACTGAGTATAGCTCTTGGGGTACCAAAATGTGTAAAAATGTTCTTCTTTAGAAAGCATGTTACCCCTTTAGCATCATTGGTCGGGAGAGCTACTACTTCGACCCACTTGGAGACGTAGTCAACTTCTACCAATATGTACTTGTTACCATACGAGCTGACAAATGACCCCATGAAGTTGATCCCCCACATGTCAAAAATATCCATCTCTTGAATTGTGGTCATTGGCATCTCGTGTCTACAAGATATATTGCCTATCATTTGGCATTCATCGCAACTCTTAACCCAAGCATGGGCATCCTCAGAGTTGGCCAATACAAGCTCGACTCTAACAACTTAGCCATTGTCCAAATTCCTCCAAAGTGTCCACCGTATGGTGAAGCATGGCAAGCCTGCAAAATAGAATGTTGATCTTTCTCGGGGATACACCGCCGGATCATGGTCCTACACATATTTTAAATAATAGAGGTTCATCCCTATAATAAGACCGACAATCATGAAAGAACTTTTTCTTTTGAATTGAGTAGAGTTCATAAGGTACAATACCACTTGATAAATAATTAGCAATATCAACATACCATGGTGCCTCCTCCATTGTCATTGCTAGTAATTGTTCATCCGGGAATTTATCTGTTATATCCTCAACCTCTACCTTTTTTCCAGCTCCTTCCAACTTTGAGAGGTGGTCAGCTACTTAGTTCTTTGTCCCTTTTCTGTCACGTATCTCCAGATCGAATTCTTGTAACAGAAGAACCCAGCGAATCAAGCGTGGCTTTGAATCCTTCTTTTCTATCAGGTACCTAATTGCTGCATGGTCAGTGTAATTGAGTTGTGCACCGCTTAGCGTTCTGCTTGTATAGTAAATCGGGTGCATCAGTTTATCCTTTCGTTGCCACAAAACTGCTCTTATAGCATAGTCACTTGCATTGCACATGAGCTCAAATGGTTGCCCCCAGTTGGGTGAAACAATGATGGGTGTAATCACCAATCTCTTCTTCAACTCCTCAAATGCCAACCTGCAATCATTAGAAAACATAAAGGGGTGATCCTTTTCAACGAGTTTGCATAATGGATTAGCAATTTTGGAGAAATCTTTTATGAATCACCTGTAGAACCCGGCGTGCCCAAGGAAACTTCTCACCGCCTTAACTGAAGTAGGCGATGGCAGCTTTTCAATCACGTCAAACTTAGCATGGTCAACCTCAATTCCCTTACTGGACACTCGATGCCCCAGGACTATCCCTTCATGTACCATAAAATGGCACTTTTCCTAGTTCAACACTAAATTTGTATCCATACATCTTTTGAGCACTCTTCTTAAGTTGTGAAGACAGTCCTCGAATGAATCCCTTACCACAGAGAAATCATCCATTAAAACCTCCATAATGTCTTCCACCATGTCTGTGTAAATGGCTAACATGCACCGTTGAAATGTTGCTGGTGCATTGCAAAGCCCAAAAGGCATTCTCCGAAAGGCGAAGATGCCATACGGACAAGTGAAGGATGTTTACTCTCTATCTTCGGGGGCTATTGATATCTGATTGTACTTCGAATATCCATCCAAGAAATAAAGGTGCGATCGCCCGGCCAGCCTGTCCGACATTTGGTCAATGAATGGTAGGGGGAAGTGGTCCTTCTGGGTGGCTGTGTTCAATTTTTGATAATCTATGCAAATACGCCATCCTCTGACTGTACGAGTTGAGATCAACTCGTTGTTCTCATTTTGTACAACAATCATTCCCCCTTTTTTGGCACACATTGGACAGGGCTGGCCCAATTGCTATTAGAGATGGGGAAAATAATTCCCGCATCTAACCATTTGATCACTTCCTTCTTCACTACCTCTTTCATATTTGGGTTCATCCTTCATTGATGTTCTCTGGAAGGTTTGTGCCCTTTTTCCAAGAGAATCTTGTGCATACAAAAGGCGGGGCTGATACCCTTTATGTTTGTAGTAGTCCAACCAATGGTAGTCTTACTTTCTTGTAGTACATGTAGGAGCTGTTTTACCTGCACATCTAGCAAACCGGATGATATAATGACAGGCAAAGTAAAATCAGGGCCTAAGAAAATGTACCTGAGGTGAGCTGGGAGCGGTTTCAGCTCCAGTTTGGGTGGTTCCTCAACTGATGGCTTTGCTGGAGGTGTAGCCCTTTTTTCTAACTCAAAGTACTCGAACTGAGGTTCCCTTTTCCAGAATTCTTGGACTTCAAGTGCCATGACCCACTCAGCTAACCCTTCACCATCCATCTCCTCTAAATTTATCAGGCATGCCTCCAAAGGATCTTTAGCAGTCAAGGTCACGTTATCTTCGTGCTGGATCACATCTACTGCCTCCACTAAGGAGCAATTAGCGTATTCACTGGGTCTCCTCATGGATTGCTGAACGTTGAATATGACTTCATTGTTGTTCAGCCTCATTTTTAATTCCCCAGTCTCACAATCATTCAGTGCTCTCCCAATGGCCAAGAATGGCCTACTTAGAATGATCGGTATCTCCTCATCTACCTGACAATCTAGAATAACAAAGTCTGCAGGGAACACAAACTTCCCCACTTGTACCAACATATCATCAAGAATCCCAGTTGGCCTTTTAACAATGTGGTCAGCCAATTGCAACAACATCGAAGTCGGTCTAGCTCTACCAATGCCCAGTTTGGTGTATACAGCCAGAGGCATCAAATTTATGATGGCTCCTAAATCACATAATGCCTTTGCAAAGACATAACTCCCAATTGTGTATGGAATAGTGAAGCTACCTGGATCAGACATCTTTTGAGCCATTAGTCTTGTCACTACTATGTTGTAGGTCTGCATCAGAGTCACTGTAGATAGGTCCTGAAAATCAAACTTCCATGACATTAGGTCCTTCATCATCTTTTCATAACCTAAAATCTCCCTCAAGGTGTCCATCAAAGGAATATTCAACTGAATTTAACGCAGCACTCCATGAATTTCTTGTATTGATCTTCCTTCTTTTGTTTTACCAGTCTCTGAGGGAATGGTGCAAGTATCACCCTTTATGCACTGCTTTCTGTCTTCTCTCTGTTGGGGTTCTGTGGCATAAGAGGCACCACCTATTCTGCAGCTTGTTCACTTATCTTAGCCTTACCCTTTTCATCTTGAACCTGTTCAACCACCACTTTAGTAAGTTCTGTTGGTTCATCTACCTCTAGTGGAATTGAAGTGGCTGGCGTAGTCTCTTTGATGGCTTGTGAAACTTCCTACTCTTTATCTAAATCTCTCCCATTTCGGAGACTTACTGCTATCAGTTGATTCTCGTTTTGCTCCTTGGGGTTAATATTTGTGTCTGCTGGCAAAGTTCCCTGGGGGCGGTTGTTTAAATCCATAGACAACTGTCCCAGCTGAGTTTCAATGTTCTTTATAGCTGAATCATGCACTGCCAACTTTTCCTGCATTTTACCATTTGTCCCAATGAGTTGCTAAAGCATACCCCTGATCTCCACCATGTTTTTATCTTGCTACTGAGGAGGTGGATGATATGTCAATTGTTGCTGATTTTACTGTGGATAGCCCTGTTGTCTCTGATATGGTACTAGCACTATTTGGCCTTGAGGTTGCATACCCCCAGGCTGTGGAATGTTTGGTCTGTATTGCCGATTTTGTGCCGGTCTCCACTGTTGTCCTTCTTGTCTCCGACCCCCAAAGTTGTTTACATAATTCATATCTTCTCCTGCCCTTTGATTTTCACCTTCTCCCCTCCTTGAACACACGTAAGACTGATTAACACAGGGTGTACATAGTCCTCCATTTGTTGTGTCAATAATATGCACCTGTTTTGTACCTATCTCATCAATCTTTTTTGTCAATATACTCATCTGAGTCATGAGTGTGGCCATGTTCTCTGAATGCGAATTATTTGGGTTAAGAGGAACTGAATGCACTATGGGTGCAAGTGTTGTACCTCTAATCATCCGCCCCGAATTCTGGGACATCTTGTCAAGAAAGACTTTGCACTCGGTGAATGTCTTACTCAAAAATGCACCCCCACCTGAAGCATCCACATTGACTTTTAGATTTTCAGCTAACCCCATGTAGAACCTCTGGCCGAGCATCTGGTCTGGAATGCCATGGTGAGGACACTTCACTAGCATCCCTTTAAATCTTTCCCAAGTTTACTGCAAGTTCTCAGTCGGCTGCTGCTTGTACTGCAATATTTCATCAATCTATCTTGCAGTCTTATTGGGCGGGTAGAAATTATTCAGGAACTGCTTGACGAATTCCTCCTAGGTGACAGTGGAATTGATAGGGAGCGAATTTAGCCAAGTCTGCGCTTCCTCGATCACAGAGAACGGGAACAGTAACATCTTGATAGCTTCCAGAGTCACATTCGGCTGTCTTTGGGTCACACAAATCGACATAAAATTTTTCAAGTATTGCTGAGGGTCTTCAATGTGTGACCCGGAGAATAATGCCTTGTACTGCAAAAGATGCAGCATGTTGTTGGTTATCTGAAAAGTCTCCGCTTGAATTGCGGGCACTGCTATGGTAGTAGCCAAGTTGTCAGCTGTAGGCTGTGCCCAATCATAAAGTGCAGCTTCTATCACAAGAGGTGCCACTACTCTGATATTTGGGACAGCTGGCGCATCCCCGACGTTTCTGTTGATGTTGTCTATGTCACCCATATCAAATTCGAGCTGGTGTGGTTGTTGTTATTATTGGATCCTTTTATTGGCACGGTTCAATGCCCTGAATGTTTTCTCGAGATCTGAGAGTCCTTCTAGCAGTTTTCAAGTCCTCAAAGAATTTTTAGGCATACACCTGAATTCCACAAGAGTTCAAATGTGATAATTTAAATGAAAAGATTATTTAACACCTTCGAAAATTGATTTAAACTATTAATTCTAACACTACTTCTAAATTGTAATAAATAACACCATTAGTTCCCCAGCAACGATGCCAAAATTTGATCACGCCCAACTATACCTTCTAAAAGACAAAGTGGACGTTGTGAATATAATCCAGTTTTAAGTCCGGAGTCGAATCCTCAGGGAACTAACCTATCTATTACAACTCTTTGGTAATATTATTATCAACTCAACCAATTTCTAGATGCAAGATTTTTGATCAATAAAGATTGGGTTTTTATTTAACTACTTCATATAATATTAAAAACAACAATAAGCTAAAGCAAAGATGATTCAATGGTAAAAAGGTCTAGGGTAGTGGTTTCCCCAATTGCTAGCTTCGTTCTTGTCTCTTTTGCTACAATCTCGCCATAATACTCTATGAGGATGAAGAACTATGGGTTATCATAATTATATCTCGATCAACTATAATAATTTACCAGAGCATTCTCTCGAACTACTCAAGTAGACAATATGCACAACTCTAAATTATCCTGCAAAAAGTTTCGTTATCTCTAAACCCACTTTTAAGTTCAAGTAATGAATCTCTTCACTTACCCAAAAGTGGTGTTGTTCAACAACAATCTAACCTAATATTCTTTATCAAGCAATATAAGGTAATTATACGTGATTAATCAAGGGCTCCTTCAATTAATCACCATAAAAAACGTAGTTGAACAATCATATAATACATCCGGCTCGATTATAACAAGTTGAGTTAAAACTTCAACCAACAATTGGTTCCATCAATCCTAGATAATTGTTTAGCTACTCATAACAACATAAGAGAAAACTACTAATTGTTCATAATGTAAAATTGCTAGAAATAAAAGGAGAAAGAAAAACTCTAATGTTTGGTTGATCTTCTCACACTTGTTCTTGACTCCAAAACAAGCTTAAAAAAAAAAAATCTTGGGCGAGTTTCTCAAGCTTATAAGGGGTTTGCAAAAGTTTCCCCAAATTTACACTTTGGTCCCAAATTTTCCTGACGCGTGAATAGTGCACCGCGGTCGCGGCAGGACCGCGATCGACCGCGGTGGGAGCTGACCTTTCTGTTTTGCATTTTAATCCGCCGCGGTTGCACCGCGGTCACGGTGGAATTTTTGCCCAGGCCATTTTTTGCTTATTTGAGCTCGGGTACTCTAGAGTGGGCGTTTTCTTCATATTATTGTCTCCAAAACACTCCGTTGTGCTTCTTCACTTAGACTATTCCTTGTAAGCACGTGATTTTTACCCTATATGAATTACTCTCATAAAATATCAAAAAATAATTTTTTCCAATTTTTGCAATTTTAGGATTTTTGTTAATTATTTGCATTTTTTGTGCATATTTAATTTCCATTAAAAATTAAAAAATACCAAAAATATCATGCATTGCATTTAGAGTTTGTGTTCACATTTTAGGATTACATAATTAACTAATTTCTTTATTAAAAAAGAAAATTACAAAAATGGCTCTTTTTTACATTCTTAGCTTTTAATTTTGGATTATTAAGTTTTCTCTTTAAATTTAGTATCAATTAATTTTTAAAAATATTATAGTTAGATAATTAGCTTAATTTTACAATTTGAATAAATTTAGAAGTTTAATTTAGGTTTTCTTAATTTAAATTACAAAAAAAATGAAAATTTAAATTACAAAAAAAAAAGTAAAAAAAAAAAATTTGTGCGAAAAATATTTTTCATGGAAAATGAGTGGTTTTATCACTTATTTTCTCTTGTTTAGTTGGTAAGTGAAAAATATTTTTCGGAAAATATTTTCTATTGTTTGGTTAGAGAGTAAAAAATAGTTTTTTTTAGGAAAATATTTTTTATGCAACTCTCCTCACCCCTCTCCCACCTCCCCCCACCCCTCCCCTTCCCTAAGTCTCTAAAAATTGACACATTCTAAAGGAACTAATGTGATACTTTACTTTTTAACGCAAAAATCACATATTTTCGAACCCGTAAACTTTATAATTTTTAAACCCATAAACTTCCAAACACATACACTTCCGAACTCATAATTTTAAAACTTGTAAAATTTTGAGCCTTTAAATCGATAAATAATAAAATTAAAAACTATAAAATATAGGCGAAATACATAAATGGCCCTTTTAAGTTGTCCACAACGATCATATGGACACCTCAATTGACCTATTTATCATTTAAATACTTTAAA